>JAJTTS010000004.1:2122477-2246751 GCA_036971165.1 Arthrobotrys iridis
AAGGAAAAAAAAAAAAAAGAGTGTAGAGAGCAGCCCGAACAGAAGGCCGTCCGTTCGGTTTCTTTCAGTGGGCGGCAGACTGGCAAACAATTATTTCCATTACCTAACCAGACCGGACGAGGCCATACCAAGCGCACTCTGTTCGTATCATATCATATTAATAACCCTGCACGATGACTGTCGGCCTGATGCTGGTGATGCGAGCGATATGGACGATAGAGACAAGACTCCCCTGACATTGATATCCGCGAAATGGAGCAGGAGGAGGAGACCAGATTGATATCATATAATAGGATGCATATCTCGCATCCAAACGCTCCAGAGAGTATGCCATAAAAGGTCTCCTTTCTGTGTTTCTCTGCATTCAGCAATCGGTTCAGAGAATTCGGACCAGTCGGTTTCATGTTTCAACAGCCCATTTCACTCTCAGGTACAGGTACATATTCAAGTACTGACACGCCCATTTACTTTTTGGGGTTTCCTTTGGTCGGAAATAATACAAGCGACCGACCTGACTATCCCAGCCGATACAGATAAACCCCTTCATAAGGTTGTGCTTTTCACCAGAACTTTTTTTTTTTTTTTTTCCCTTTGCGGGTCTGCCACAGTGGAGGAGGGTTATGCAAGGCCCTTTGTGGGAGATCTCGAGGCTAAACCCCTCCGTCAGTATAAGCTTTGCTTGATCAGCTGAACCTGTCAGAGGTCATTCAAATCGCAACCATCGCCTGAAATAAGGTACCCAATAAAAGAAGAACCAGAAGCAACTATGTTACGCCCCGTCGCGAAACGATAGTTTATCATCTGGTAGCGATAGGTAACGCATACCGAATGTGACCAAGTTTCGTCATCTGATGAGCGGCCAGGGTGAGGAGATGGAGACTTGAATCCCTGTCCGACTCGATATGCGCACAAGCCTCTCTCTCTCTCTTCTAAGCCGCATTCTTCATTTTCGCTTTTCGCTTTTCCGATCAATCAAACATCGAACGAGCCCTTAAACCCGGGCCGACGCTGTACCCTCCTGTGGCTAGGGTGCCCGGAACCAACGTTGACATATACATGTGCATGTACGTAACTATGGTACGCATGGGCGACCGTTTCTGCCAGTTCGCGAGTCGCATTGTTTCCAGCGACTCGACCGCGTAAGGTTCAGCCGCCCAGCCGTGAACGGAGAAAACATCAGTATTGAAGAGCTAGGTACTTGGCTATCCCGTGAAAGCCATCAGCATATGTTATCCTCAAGCATGCTGGAGAGATTATGGTAGGTGACTCTTCGTGTATTAACGTGCTTGCTTCGTTTTTCTTGTTGATACAACCGTTTGAGAAGTTGGACAGTTGCGGCCGTTAAGGTTGAACCGGGCCTGATGGCTATGGTTGGATAGACACACATGAAAGCCACACATGAAAGCCACATTTTGCTATCGCGTGGCTGGAAAAATAATCTTTTTTTTTGTCAAGTTTGAAAACTGCGACAACGCTCTTCGACATTGACCACCACAACCACACCTCTATATTACCGTCACGATGTCGAAGAAGTCCAAGCTCACCGAAGGGGGGCCAATTGAGTCTACAACAGAAACCAGGAAAGAAAAAACTTCCAAGAAGGACAAGAGCGATAAGAAGAGGGAGAAGAAGGGGGAGAAGGAGAAGATCACGGACAAGACCACCTCTAAATCCACGGAAACATCTGCGCCGAGATCGCTCTTCGATGCCCCGGCCAAGGCATTAGACGACGGCCTTGCCTCACTATTCTCTACCAATGTACAAACTCTATTTTCAACATTAGGTCTCGGTATATACTAATAAAATCTTAGGCTAGTCCTATCAAAATCGCCGTCGTAAACTCAAGACGCCCAGTCTCACGGAAAAACAGACGTGGGGATGATCGGAACGCACCAGAGGAGGACGACAATGAGGAAGAGGAGCAGGGTGAAGAATTATCGTCAGAAATCGCCAGTGCTTTGGCTGCCAGGGAAGAGGCCTTAAATAAAGACAGGAAGAAGAAGCGGAAGCGAGCAGCCGAACCCGAGATCGAAGACATCTACATGAACAAACTACGCGATGAAGAACCGGAAGCGAGAAAGAAACAGAAAAAGTCGGTGGTGAAAGAACCCAAGGTATCTAAGAAGCCCAAGGTAGCGCAGGACGGCGAGGGTGACCAGGGAATGCCGGATGCGAACGAGAAAGCGGATGCAGATTCAGGTTCTGAAAAGGAGGACGGTGATAGTGTAACAGATGACAAAGAAGAAGGGACTGGAGATGAGGAAGAGGAAGAGGGAGAGGGAGAGGACAGCGAAGTTGATAGTGAAGATTCGGAGGAGGAAGATGATGAACCACGGGAGCGAATACGGCATGAAACCGAGGGAGATCTTCAAAACCGAGAATTCGAGAAGGCAAACTGCACAGTATTCGTTGGCAACCTCCCATCCTCAATTATCACCGACAAGGTAAGGCTTACACGGTCTATCTAACCACCTGGGACGCTGTGCTAACTACATACTCCCTAGTCACAACATAAAACCCTTCAATCCGCCTTCAAAGCCCATGGTACAGTCTCTTCCATCCGCTTCCGTTCTATCGCCTTCTCCGACCAAATCCCCAGAAAGGCCGCCTTCATAACAAAGGCTCTCCATGTCGACCAAACTACTGTCAATGCCTACGTTGTCTTCAACACCCCAGAAGCCGCCCGCTCCTCCCTAAAATTAAACGGAACCGTGATTCTAAACCACCATATACGAGTGGATAGCGTGGCCCATCCGGCGAAAAACGACTCACGTAAATGTGTATTTGTTGGAAATCTGGACTTTGAAGCTGCGGAGGAATCGTTGTGGAAGCATTTTGGCACTTGTGGCATGATTGAGAACGTACGACTTGTCAGAGACGCGAAGACAAACGTGGGCAAGGGTTTCGCATATGTACAGTTCGCAGATGAAGTGGATGTTGAGAAGGCACTACTGCTCAATGACAAGCCAATGCAGGTGGAAAAGGGAAGGAAGAGAAAATTGAGAGTAACTAGGGCTAAGAACATGCGAAGAAAGGCAGTGCCTGACCCCGCACCGGGAGCTGCGAGATCGGTCAAGAAAAACAGCGTGTATGTTCCCAAAGCAGACCCAAGGCAATCGGGAGCGGCAGGCAGGGCCGTGAAGCTCTTTGGCAGGGCCGGAGGAGCTAAAATAAAGAAGATGGAGGACACGGGTGTGTATGAGGGAACAAGAGCAGCGCCCGGAATGGATGTTGGACTGAAAAAGGGCGGATCCGGAAAGAAGAAGGGAGGAGTTCGAGGGAGGAAGACAGTTAGGAGCGCGGCATGGAAGAAACAGCCAGCAAAATAAGTAATATTGCTAATTATATGAGTATGTTAAGTGTAAGATACAGAGACAATTGGGTGATGCTGGAACGAAAGGAAAGGCCCGAGGCTAGTGCAGAACTATACTATTAAAATCTTGAGGCATATTGAACAGGATACCCTTGAGGCTCAAGTTGTTTCGGATCGAGATCATCATTTCCATCGTTTTTGGCTCACTTATCCTAGATCCATGCAAGATTGTCAGATATCCGCCTTCCTCAAAACCTCATTAGACAAGTCTGCCTCAACATCTCACAATCGTTGCAGTAACGTACATAATCAGCCTTCTCGCTCTTCCACTCCCCATCTTTGATCAACTTGACAATTTCCGTGAACCCTCTGCCTTCAGCGATATCGCTCGCCGTTTTTCCATCCTCGGTCTTCTGGTCCGGATCCCCACCATGAAGTAACAGCGTCTTCACCGCATCTGTGTGTCCAAAGGTGCAAGCGATATGAACTGGTGTATATCCACCGCAACCCGCCGCGTTTGGAGATTGAGATTGGGAAATAAAGTGGATTATATCTTCGACATTGCCGTTTTTGGCGGCTATATAGATCGAGTTTGGGAACTGAGAAGAATCTTGGGCA
Organism: Arthrobotrys iridis; assembly: GCA_036971165.1. NCBI lineage: Eukaryota > Fungi > Ascomycota > Orbiliomycetes > Orbiliales > Orbiliaceae > Arthrobotrys > Arthrobotrys iridis. The sequence continues at coordinate 2,126,409 of JAJTTS010000004.1, forward strand.
GATGACATATTTCCTTTTGTTGCTTCTTTTTCGACTTCTTCCCTATGATGAATCTTGATGGTGTATGATGTAGTAGACCAATATCTACGATCTGGAATTAAGAGAACTATGGAAGCCTTTATATACGGTCCCTCAGGGTAGTACATAGAATGCCCGGTGTAACAATTTGGCCGAAGAAAATCAAGATAGAAGCTAAAGGTTATAAACGCGTCCGCGACCTGCAGCCTCGAACGCGTACATAACGTGATATGGTGTCACCCTGGCCAATTAGATCTATCTTTTAGCTAGCGTTGATACAATGCACCTAGCCTTACTTGGTTTGAGACGGGATCTCAAGATCGATTCAGCTCAGCATGGACGCCCTCTCAGATGAATCCAATATCGCCGGCCCTTGCATTCAGCCGAACCCCGCAGCTGGTTCTGCAGCGCGATGTGGTTTGAAATTTATCGATTGGTCCGATAACTAGTCATCTCGAGGGAAAGAATTCAATTGGAGAATTCTAAGCAATCAAATATCTTGGAACGATTTTGGCGCTCCGACTTGGAATTATTTGGATCAGAACCGTCCAGGCAGAGACATTAGTGTACCCTGGGCATATGCATCTATACCCATGTCATAACCGGCTATCGCCCGTGTCGCACAAGATCCCGGCTCCGAAATCAAACAGACCCAACACTTTACAACTAAAGGATATCTCATGGCATTTCATTTCGAATTTTTTATATCATAATAGAGAAGATATCTTGTGCAGAATCACCCTCTGGTTTGACTAAAATTATTGGCCCTTGCTGGTTAACGTTTACAACATAAAGCATGTGGCGGTAAACGAAAACCTCAATCATTCAAGGTTTCTCGGACGTGTAAGTAAGTAGTGCTAGCTCGTACGCATGATACGTATCGATGCCAACGAGCGGGGTTACGACATGAAATACATGCATGCTATACATGTCGATTGTCGCTAGATGAGATTGTTTCATCCAAGCGTTCCGTTTCGGCCGCATCCGGCATCTAGGTTCCGGGGGGTACAAACTTCAAATATACTCAAACAAACTCAACTTCGTCATATATAATATAAAAGTGAGCATGTAATATAATCGGGAAACGCATACCATTTATACGAGTCATCTTCTAAACACACCACAGATTGCACGACCATGTAAACTACTGCGATAACAAAAATTCCACCTGCGAAATCTCTAAATCTACTTTGCAATAATCATGTTTTGAACAGGGCCACTGAAGAAAGTAGCTTGAGATGTCTGTTTCAAGCAGAAGATACTCTAATCGGTGCCAGTCAAGTGGGACCACTTCAGAGGAAGAAGGATTCGAGCTGGTCGTAAGTTAATTATTTTATGATCCAGCTAGTCAAAGCGGCTGTATGTCCCCATTGCCCATGAAATTTCTAATTTATCCACCCAAATGCTAGGACTTCGACACCACAGGACGTCGCGGTAGCCTTGCCCGCACTTTGAGCATCTCATCCATCAACACAGAAAGTACAAGAGTAGACAGGCTCGCAGAACTCAAACTAGCGTTGGCAGGCGGGATCATCACACCCAACCAACGAAAAAACGTAGAGCGACTTATATCGGATCTTGAAAATGGTATTGAGTGGTATCTGTATGAAGATGGCAAGCATGTTACACATTTGACGAGGAATTTTAGTAGGGTACTTTGGAAGGAAATTAGTCCTGATGATATTTGATGTGGATCTCTGGCCATAGGACTGGTATGACATACAAATTCTCTATGGCATGGATATTTTGGGATACATATAGCAAAATTGTCAGCAGAATACGGAGCTATAGAGATAATAAAAACAGTTGTGGAAACAATCATAAATTATGTTGTTGTATTTCCATCGTAAACCTTGCCTATTGATATAACACAAGTGTATCCCGGTATCCGGGAGGCATTTATGCAATAGTAACGCAGGCGGGCTAGAGTGATTCGAATTAAACCATGATTAGCAAAACCTCTGCAGCGTGAATTCTAATACCCAGGTAGCTAGTACTCACCGCATCCTGAAGATTCACCATCGTTCCTGAAGCTAGAACTGGAGCGTTGGTGGAGACACCCGCAATTTGAGTTACAGTCCCCGCAGGACCACCGGGCAAGGGTAGAGGCGAGACTGGCGTAACATCAGGATCTCCAAAAACGTCGTCTGGGTCTGCATCTGCGCAAGGGAGTAATTTTCCCCATGCCGCTCGAGGTACGGTCGGGGTATCTCTATCACCATCGAATTGTGATCCCTTAGCTTGGATTATCTTCCTTAGAAGCAGCCTTTTAACACCCAGTCCCCATTTACCCCCGGCGCCTGCGACTTCGGTCGCAACTTCCGCTGGGTATGATATGAGCATGTTCGCGACAACGCCCGCAACCATGGGACTGGAAAGAGATGTCCCAGACTCCAGAATGTATTGGCTTTGCCCTCCAGGCCCGGCACACCAGACATCTGTCCCAACGCCGTAAATGCTTAAAATCCCCACCAAGTTAATGTCAGATACGAGGTATTGCGAATTTCCTTGACGTTCGTCATTGACCAACGAGTTACCCACAACTATCAGACTACTGTCGGGACCTCCGGACTTATTTGGATATTTTTCGTCGATACTCATGGGGTGGTTATTGCCAGCTGCGGCTACCAGGACAACTTCGAAAATATCCAACCAGTCCAGACACTCATCCCACCACGGTTTTGTGCCGGTTGGAGCACCCGGGAAATCCACTGAAGCAAATGGCCTAACATCCAGCGCTGATATCACCTTTCAATTAGTCGTAGTATCCTGAGAGTATCTGGACCAAGCAATAATACTTACTCATGGAGAGGTTAATCACAGATTTTTTGTCGAAGCTATTGCCATTCTTGGTCGTGTGGTCAACGATGTAGAGTAAACTATTATAAACCCTCCAAGCCCAGTTGCTACCCCCTCTATCGCCTTTATCGTCAAAGAATTCGGTGGGCCTCACGAAAACTAGGCTCGTTTTTTTTGAACTACCAGAATAGAGACCAGCAGCCATAGAAGCAACGCACGTTCCATGTCCGTTGGCAGGAGTGAGTGTCCGCCAGTCATCTGGAATCCTATCCAGAATCCTACCCCGATAGTCCTGTGGGTAGACAGCGTTAGATTTATACCTGAGAGTAGCCACGTGGGGTTATGGAAATTTAAGGGACTCACGTTATGACCCATCAGGAACCCTCCCAGCTCGACAACATAAACGACAGAGCCGATTCCCTGCTCGCTCTCCAAGAAGACATAAGATTTCTCATGATCGTACCATCGTCCTGGTTGTTTCCGAATATTTGGATTTGAAAGCCAATTTAAATGATCCGGAGCATCTTCTTGTACCAGGTATACGTCCTGACCACCGATATTGGTATTAACGACCGCCCTTTTGAAGAGGTTCTCGGTTTCCACGTTTTTTGTCTCCGCCCTTTTGCCAAGCTTTAATTTGCTAGTTTGGATGCTATTTCCTTCATCGTCGAGGATTTCGTCGTAAACGATGTTTGAAATTGGCCCTGTCTTGTCGTACCACATCTCCATAATTTCATCAAGGTCAGTTATCTTACAAGGAGTAAGGACGGCCCGATACATCTTCCACTCGACTCCTGGATACACCATTCTAACGTTGTCCTCATGGAATGGTATCCGATTGACCATAGCTTCGTACTGTTTGTCAGTGGTACCTCGCTTGCACATTATCACGATTGGGATGTAATCCTCGAGGTCACATCCAGGATCTTCCTCGCCGCCGCCGCCTGGACCCGTGCCTCCACCCCCAATGCTGAATCCGAGGAGATAAGTTAAAAGCCCCACAGCCGCAGTTTCTGTTTAAAAAAATTGTTAGATCCATGGGCGATTTCCGAAAAGTGAAGGGACGGAAATTATCTACCTAAGAAAGCGGCAGAAATACCCTGATAAACAGCAATATTGTGTCAGCGATTATCAGTTGAGATGGTTGGAATTCAGTAAATACCAGAGCTATTACAGCCGTCGGGCCAAGAGCAGTCAAAGAAACAGTGGTTACGGTTTCAACTTCCAGCATAGCAGCGCTACTCCCCGCACTCGCTGCGTCATCTAGCAGTTGATCTTGGTCTTGTAATGCCAGATTATTGAGCCTGATGTAATTGTGCTGTGCAGTGTTAGAAAACTCAAAGCTGGAGACGTTATAACTTTGGTACTTACTGCCGCAGGCGACTTCCTCCTAACACGATATATGGCAGTAGTCAAAGCTCGTCCTGCATGATGGAAAATAGAATGAGTATGAGGCCCGGTAGAAATACAAGCCGAGATTTGCTTACTGCAAGTTCTTGCTGCCTGCTTCATAACCTGAACCGCCTGACCTAAAGGATCTTGTCGAGGGGCGACATGTCTACGCACTCTCCGGGCGGAAGAACTCTGTAGCAGCTCGACAACGGCGTTCATCGCGGCTTTCAACGCTTCATATGCCGTTTTGAGATCAGTGAGTGCCGCTATCAGCTGCGCTACCTCAAAAGATGGGTCGACATAATCCTTATTCTGATACAGCACAAATGTATCACCACCACCGCATATTTCAGAGTGTTTTCCGTTACATTCTTTATCACACTCGGCAAGAGCTACGGATGTGGAACCTAGATCCAAAACAAAATCTGCCCAGCATTCTCTATTGAAAAATTAGCAGCATTTCGACTTAAGGTGACTGTAGAGGTGACAAAGGAAAACATCACATACCCTGAATTTTCCACGCCTGCGTATTTATAGCCCTCAGATTGAGCTGCGGCGACGCAAGACGCAACATCGAGGCTGCCAGCTTGGTCACCCAGGAGCCGCTGGGTTAAGAAGTGGCCGAGTGTATTGTCACTCCAACATCCCTTACTTAGCCACGAGCCTACGCCTGGGTTTATGGTTGCCGTTGGTCCAGACGTCGTCGTTTTAGTAGTTGTAGTAGTAGTGGCCGCCGTGGAAGTCGTGGTGGTGGTAGTTGTGGTAGTTGTGGTGGAGCTCGTTGTGGTCGTAGATGACGAGGTCGTACTTGACGAGGAGGTCGTGGTCGTGGTCGTACTAGTAGTGGTGGATGTGGTTGTCGTTGTGGTTGTCGTACTTGGCGTGGTGGATGGCGTGGGTTTGGTAGTGGTGGTAGTAGTGCTAGACCTTTATATCACTAATTAGCTGATATCGATATATCATAATTGAGGGCATGATCAACTATTCAGTAGCATACATTGGCGGGACGTTCTTGTTTCGGTATAGATTGATACGGTCGGCTCCACCGCACATTTCATTCGTATTTCCGGCGCAGTTGGTATTGCACCCCGTCGAGGGTTGAGAGGCAGTGTTCAAGGTATTTCCATAGTAGCATTCTCTGAGGGTTGGAAATTTTAATCAGTAACGTTATCGCACCGTTTAATACAATGATAAGTACGTACCCGTAGTACTCAACGGCGGCGTATGCGAATCCGCTGGCCGTTTGGAGACAAATCTCGACTGTCATTGCGTTCCAATCAACCAACTGGAATTGTAACGCGCGATTGCTACTACTATCTGTATAGCATCCTACATATTCCCAGTCGTCGCTGCCCTGTCCTGAAAATGCGCTGTTGATGTACATGTTCAGTCTGTCGCTACCTCCACAAGTTTCGTCCTGCCATCCGGCGCATCTCATGGTGCAGCCATCGTTGACGGGCGCCGAGGAACTAGCAATCGAATCACCATAGTGGCACTCCCTGGAGCAGGAAACAGTCAGTTGGTATGAAGAGGAATTTTCGTCTCAGAACAGTACTAACACTCCGTATTCCACTGCCATATACTTTCTGCCAGCAGCAATTTCTGCACATTTTCCCACAGACATTCCCGTATTATCGGAAACCATGTTGGGCAATGCTCGAGCACTAGAGCTGTCAGTGTAGCAGCCGATAGATCTCCAAACCCCAAACGAGGCGGTAAGAGTCGGCTTCTGTTTGCATTGACCATTGACACATTCCTGACTCGCAGTGCAGCATTGGTCGTTACCACAGCATGAAGAGTTCTTGCAGAGGTATAGACGTTCGATTGTGGGATTCCAGCAGCAACTGTCCCCATTAGCACCAGGCCCACCACACTATAGGTTTCTACAATTAGTCAGTTTCTGTTTAGCGTGTTGTTAAAGCGTGTTTCTTACCCCGTTCCCGCAGCACCATTGATCATTTGGGCAGCTTACACCGACATACGGACAGAGCTGCTGGCCTTCAGGAGGAAGACATTCGCCATTAACGCATCGCCAACCTTGTTTGCAACATCCGGCAGTGGCAGAAGTTACATCTCCACAACAGAAACCGTTCTGGCAAAGATATTCCTGCCCACGGAACGGAGACCAGCAGCAACTGTCATGGTTTTCTGTTTTACCGCACTATTGCAGAAGAGCATTAACAACGGGAGAAAGTTTTTGAGAATCAGCTAGGGGACTAGACTTACACGCGGCCCACAGCACCATCGGTCTAGTAAAATGGAATTTGTTAGCACGAAGTCCCATTTCTACATGAGCATTAAGATTATATAAATATACCTTGGGGGCATCCACCGAAGAATGGTGCGGGGCATGCTATGCTGTCAGGTGCCCTACATCCACCGGAATCCGTACAAATGTAATCGTGCGGGCAGCATCCTGAACATCGAGCATATACATTTTTAGTTAGATCTGGGGTGACTGCAGTCGTCATAGACGAAGGATACATACCCGCACCACACCACTTTGATTGAGGGCAGAGGACTAATTTGTTCAAGGCAGCGCTCCATCCACAATCGTCTCCAGCTTGTCCACACTTTATAAAGTTTGAGCCATTCGTTAGACAAGTTCCTACGACCTCTAAGAAAATCAACGTCTTACCTGATCACCACAGCACCATTTCCCTACGTCGAGTATCATTAACATTGATGAACCAGCTGTTAAAAGCTGAGCCTTAAGGATATCAAGGACCTACCGGCTGGACAGTAGCCTCCGTTATCGCAACAGGTAGCATCGCCGGCAATGCATTTATTGCCGCCGCAGCATTTAAAGGCTTTATTGCAACCAAAGTTTGTCCCCGGACAAAGTACGATATCATTAGGTACGCACGTGCTTGGTGTGCAGTAATATCCACTCGAACACCAGGCAGGATATGTTTGGCCTTCGCAGCACTGTGAGAATTTCGTAATTTCTGTTAGCCATCAGCTTCTCCGGAGGTGCTAGGGGTATTATCCAAACCTGAGCATCCCATGGAATACAATCTCCGTTGCAGCAATATTGCCCTTCAGAAGTATTTTAGTGAGACGCAAATAATCACGAACAATGATATCTGTCATACCGCTTCCACAAACTTTGTTTCCACCACAGCAAACCTGACCATCTCCTGGCCTATAACAGCTGTTCCCACAACAGTAGTCTATAAATTAGGGTAAGCGTACGAGAAATTCAATATTGAGTAGTCTACCTAGGAAGAATTCATGGTGACTTACTTCCTTGATTTGTATCGCAGCCTCCGGATCCACAGAACTGGGTGGTTTCGCTGTGACATTCCCAGCCGGAGTTTCCATGCAGAAAGCATTTTGGGCTCGCTATATACCCGGTCACTCATCAGACTTGACCCATGCAATATCAAATAAAAAGCGAGCCAAGTATAAGATATTAGGAACTTACGCCAAGAACAGAATGTGGATGATGCTGGGCCTGAACAGCACTGTACAGGTCTTTGAACCCAAATACCGTTGACATAGTCATCCGTGTTTCGACAATATTTGTTGGCACTACCGCAGCATGCTATCGGGGTCTGGCGTCAGTGAATTCTCGTCCACCCAGGCTATCAAAGTTCGAGAGATACTCAATCTGAGAACATACAAAACTCAGGGCAGATGCAGTAATCTACTCCGGAACCACTGATACCACTCGGGCAGACTAATATATCGAGGATTTGTTAGCGGCCAAGCCCTTTTACGAATTCCACTGTCGACGGATATTTAAGTTAATAGAACTCCAAAATCGTACGAACCGACAAGTCTTGAGAGATATCCAAAATAGTCCCAGACTGGGGTTTGGAAGTACTTCGTATCTATCTGTTTCTGGAGATCCGCCACACTGTTTCCGCAGCCAAATGCCTTATATAAACAGCCTCCGCGGCTACCAAAGTTAGTAAAAGCCGCCATAATTGGCTAGTGATCATCGTTATCTATTCGAGATCGATAATCTGTATTTGCATTAACGTCGGTCCGCAATATTTAAGTATTGTAGGTGAACCTTTTTAAAATGGTAACTAGTCCTATCGATTTCTCCATTTTAGGAGGGCCGGCCCCTTGGAATTTATAAATCACCCATAGCTCCAACATGCTGCTGTTGAAAAAATTTTCGATTTCTTTTGAGATGCCTCGGCGCCGAGATTGGCTTCTGTGAATAAAATGTATTCGAGCCCTATACTTGCTATTTTGGCGAAGATGCCTAGCTACCTGGCATACAGCTTCAACACGTTCGCCCAGCGCGATTTATATAATATTTAGGCTGCATTTACGAGCCAATAGACAAGTTAAAGGAGGCACATTATCGACTATCTCTGTCACGGGTGATCCTTGTTATACAGCTGATATGCATGTGCAGCTCCCCCCTTCACAGGAATGCAGTTAAAAACGTTTTATAAAACGGATACAAGCATATCCGAGTTAGCGAAACGACTCCGAAGTCAGTAATAAAACCGAGCTAAGCTTTATAATTACACCAAGCCTATGCGAGTCTCTTTTATCAGCCGAACTTCTGATTTCTCGAGGTTTGATACTTGTGAATATATCATTAAATAATTTGCTCGAATACTAAGCCACTTTGTGTTGAGATCCAAAATACCACGTGAAGTTGGAAGCCTTCAATCTAAACTGGTACTCGTTATCCAAACTAAAACTGAAGGATCGATTGCAGATACGAAGTTAATCTGAAAGACATTTCAATCAATTCTGGTGGTCTCAATCACCCATCGACCCCCGCATGCCCACCGAAGATTAGCCGGCGTACATGTAAAATAATGCCTTAAATTGAAGTGGGCCCACCATCGACACAGCTTCTGATATTGCCAAGAAACAACCCGAGTTATTATTTAATATCGACGTTGTTTCTGATCACTAATCGTCTTCCTTAGGCTCCCCGAGCGCGAACCACCTGGCTCGACAGTCTACAGCTTCCTTTCTGACACCCCTCTTAGGATCGTCCAATGGTTTTAATAAAGCTCTCATTATTTGTCGCTTATATGGGATGACCACGTCGATTTTAAGGGCGCTTGGGAAGATGCTAAGGCACCGAAGGGCTGCGGTTCGGACTTTCTGTAGGTCCGATACAAATGTCCCGAGTCAGTCGATCATTCCCAAGATACATTCGTTGATACAAGTAAATACGTACCACAGTATTGATCTCGCTGGGCGAGCTTGCTGCAAGTAATCTTGTGATTAGTGAGGATATATGTTCGGAGATCAATCCTGTTGCTTCCGTCACAGTAACAGATAGCGTGTCTATGCTTGCAGTTTTGATTTCTGGCTCTTCTAGATCAAGGGATTGTAGAAGCAGAGGTAGAAGAGTATCAATCTCAGCCAATACCAGTTTGGATGGTACGTTACGGATGATGCTTGAAAGCGCATGGAGGTAGTTCTTTTTCGCAGCTGTAACATATCAAGAATAGTTCGTTAGACCTCTGTTCGTAAGGTAGAGAAGATGCCGGACATACCTGGGGAGGCAACTTTGAAACCTTGGACCAACTTTGGGACACAAAATACAAAGAGCTTTTGCTGACTGAGTAGTCTTACAACCGCAAAGTTTTCCTTAGACAGTAACGGGTCATCGCCTAGTAGAACTTCGAAACCTCGGCCCACTATTACACCAAGGGCTTGATTATCGAGAAGTTCTAGCAATCTCCCGACAATAGGATCGGCAAGGTTGTCGTTTCTCAGTGCCAAGGCCTTTGCGATCCAGAACAAAGCTGGTAAGTTAGATGCTGCTTCTGGACTCTCTGCCGATTTCACTGACGTCCACATCTCATCGGCTGATTTTGTGAGAAAAGCACGGTCGTCTGGTGTAGTGAAGTATTTATTGACTATTATGGCAATAAGACGGAGTAGAGCGCGCCTATGGCCAGGGCTGTGTGGAGTTTGTGACAAGTGAATGAGTCGGTCTACAAACTGCTGGACATTGTCAAGTGGGAGGGTCACCTAGAGGGGTTAGCGGCTCATCTTTTGGGAGTCGGAATCTGATGAGCTTACTTCGCGGCGTATAGCGGCCACTGCAGACGTGAAAATCATCATTGTTGTAGCCTGATGTAGACTTGAGTCCTTCTCCAGCGGGCTGAACTCCTTAGCTATTAGTTCTGCATCAGAAGTTATCATGGCCGACTCCGATTTAGCAATGAATATTTTGAAGAGCTCTTGGACGACCTCAGTTTGCCTCTTAACGTCCATGGCACGTAGTATCATATTGACAATGTTTCCAGTCACCTCTAATACGGCCTCATGATTCAAAGCATTTCCACCCGAACTATTACATGTAGGTATCAAAGTTCTAGTGATGAGCTCTGGCACGATTCTGGTGTAATGCGTCGATATATCTTTCCCGAGCTCATGCTTTCGCCTTAAGACGTACAGGATGCTGGATAAAAGAGCGAATGGGTAGCCAGGACCAGATTTGTTGTTCAAAACGATGTTGAGCTTGTTGAATATCCTCGTGAGTAGCACTTGGAACACCGGCCTTTCAACTGAGAGCTGAGCAAGAGCTGATAAGGTCATATCGTAAGACTTCTCATGTTCCTCTCGATCTGGCAATTTGGCCATGAACGCTGGGAATGTAATCTCCATGATCAAAGATGGCTTCAATCGACTCAAGATGAGCAGAGACTCCAGTGCGGTGTCCCTAGTTTTCATGAGTACATTGTGCATTGTTAAGGGAGAACTGTTACATACCGCATCTCGTCTTTCTCATCCGTCAGGACAATTTCGTCAAAAAACTGAACTATCAATCCTATTTCGTTGTCGGCGAAAAAGTTTCGTATCCTCGACATCTTTGTCAACCCGTTCAACCCAGCGAGCCTGAAAGAAACCTCTTCCTTTGCAGAGCCCATCAACGCTCGACTGTATATCTCAAACAAATTGTCTTTGAATGCCTCTAGAGAGTTATTTGGCGATGGCGGAAGTTCAATATCTCCCCATACACCGTAAACCTCGGCTGTTGCATCAAATAAGGGGAGAATAGCCTGCAGCATGCTTCGCTGTTTTGCAATCTCCTCGAGGCCATCGTAAGTTGTTGATAGCCCTGGCAAGACAGCTTGAATAGTAGTTGCATGAGCAACCGAGGAGGCTACTGCAACAGCTGAGAGGATTGAGGCTGAAGGCTTGGCCTGCTTGGCCGTTGGGTTTCGAAGCTGTGCTAGACATTCTTTGGTTACAGCCTTCAAGTATTTATCCAGGCTTGATGTTCTCGTAACGGCGGTCAACTTGGCCGAAAGCGATTTGGCAATCGCTTTGATGGCGTCTAAAGCTTCGAATGCAAGATCATCATCGGACGCATTAAGGACCTCATATTTGACAGCATCCCAGAGGGTCGACCAATAATTTGCAATGATAGATTTCTCATAGGTTAGGGCACAAGCCGTAATCGTTTGTAACACGTCTTTCTATACAAGATCAGCGGCTGTTATTGCAATCTAGGGGATCGGGACACACCTTTGTGTTAGCCGAGTGCGAATCCAACTTCTCCAGGAGTTGCGGGAACAGGAAAACCGCGAATTTGCTTGAAGCCTGAAGGCACTCTCGGAGTCTGTCTTTAAGATCTTGTGCGGTAATACCGTATGGGTCGTTTGGAGGTTGCTTGAAAGTAATGGGGAAGTAGCAAAAGCAAGCATCAAATACTTGCTAGAAGGTAGTTAGCTCGGGTGACAAAGATAGAATGCTATAATGGATTGACTGGGGCGCCCACTTCTTCGCAATCTTCAATATCAAACTCAACGATTATCGCTTTGAGGTTTGAAAAGATAATCATGAGATTCCGTGGATCCTTCTCGTTTGTGACGAGTTCGACATATCCGGTTGCAAAGTCTGACCCCATTCGTTTGAGAGCTACTTCCATTGTCAGCCCTAAAAACGACTGCAAGAGATATAAATCATCCAACCTTCTCTCTGCTCCGACATAATCTTGTCCATGACCTGATAAACTAGATATCGGCTTCCCTGTGGGTGTTTCAGGAGATCGCAACTCTTGAATATACTACAGATTTCGTTAGCCTGAAAGTAGAATGTATCAAAAAGAATAGCACGTACGATCTTGCAATCATCTGCGCATCTTCGGGCTGGAATCTGGTCATCCCGGCGATTGCGAGAAGTCCATGGCAGACTTCTTTGAGACCAGCTTCATCCTCCAATCTGTCACAGAGAAACTGAGTTATAACAGAAACTTTTGAGGCCAAACCGTCGGTTACGATTTCAACAGCATTAGAGTCCACGTTGATACATTTCGTTTTGCAGTCGGGTATCGGGGAATTACGGGTCTGGAGTTTCGGAAGTACCTTGCGCCGGAGAGAGTAGAGATGAAGGGAGAGCCGTCAAGACGGTGGCATAGAAGCCGATTGCTGGGAGACAACGATTAAAAATTGGATATCCACAGTCTGAGCCATCGATACACACCTTTGGCACGGATTGTTCGGTCATCGTTCGTGAGATATTCGCCCAGCGACTTGGTGAGGCTCAAGAGGATGAGCTCCTTGTTCTCCAGCCCTAGTCACGCTTGAAGTCAGTATGCGTTGGAAGGCACAGGATAATGGACCTAAAACGCTACTTTTGGCCGTAGCCTTGGCTATCTGAGCAGCTTCCTCAGGGTCCCTATCGATCGCGACGAGGTACAGCTGCGCCGGATCCATTTTTGGCGTTGGAATGAATGGTCGAGCGGAGTAGGTGGAAAGTCGAGTCAAGATTGGATAGCTAGCTCCTCGCAGCAATGAGGGTCCAGATGATTTGACTGTTCCAAAGCGGGTGGTCCGATATCAGAATCTGCCCCTCCAAACAAACAAGTATGGGCTGATGCAGCCAGTCAAATGTGCCGCATTAGTGGCTTCTGGCGGTGTTCCTTCCGCGCTAGCTATCCCAGCCGATATCGATATCTTCTTCCGTGCGGGTGGGGCAACCGACGCAAGGAAGCATCTGCAAGGCGGCGGTGACCTCGAACGCAAACTTTTTTTTTTCTGGCTGCAACCGGTCTTTGCTGCCTACATCGGCCTCCAAGAAGTTTTACGGCCAAGTATCTGGTATCTGAGAATCTTTTCCTTTGTGGTTTCCAATTGCACACTGTATCATCTATCCTCATCAAAATCGCATCAACATCCAGGCAATCAACAATGGCGACCGCAGCGGCTTTGGCAGTAGCAGCAGCAGGGACTTCGCAGTGCAAGGTCGTTCTCGCATCCACTGTCGCTAAGGGACTTCTCGATGAGGTTCAAACAAACCTGAAAACCCTGCAACGCAAACCGAAGCTCGTCGGATTCTTAGCTAATGAGGACCCGGCTTCTCGAACATACGCGGAGTGGACTGGGAAAACATGCAAGCAATAGTATGTTTAAATTTTCGATACTCCTGTGATTCGGTACCGTAGTTTGGCTGTCGTGCTGATGTAAATGTGCAACTGGAGTGGGTTCGATTTCGAACTCCGGGAAGTTAACAAGGACGAACTTGAAGAGGCAGTCATTGATGCCAATGAGGACAAGGCCGTTGATGGTGGCATAATATACTTTCCAGTTTTTGGAACCAAGCAAGTATGCTATCTATGGTCTCAATATATGGCCCCGGAAACAAATACATTTATTTTTGTCCGAATATTAGAAGTATTTGTCTAATGTCGAATACAGGATCAATATCTACAGCAGATTCTCGATGTGTCAAAAGACGTCGAAGGGCTCTCACACAAGTACATGTTCAACATGTACCAGAATATTCGATTTTTGGATGAGGCTAAGACTCAAAAGTCGGTTTTGCCGTGTACTCCACTTGCCATTATCAAGATTCTCGAATACATTGGCGTTTATAATAAGATTATCCCCTACGGAAACCGTCTATTCGGGCGCACAATCACCGTCGTCAATAGAAGTGAGGTAGTCGGGAGGCCTCTGGCAGCGTTACTAGCGAATGATGGTGCGAGCGTGTACTCTGTGGATATCAACGATATTCAACATTTTACCAGAGGGGAGGGTGTGAAGATGCACCGACACCATGCAGTGGACACGGATTTCAAGGTGGAGGATGTCGTGCCGAAGTCAGACGTCGTCATCACCGGAGTACCGTCAAAGAGCTACAAATTTCCGATCGAGTTGCTGAAGGAGTAAGTTGACGGTCAGCCGTGACATCAAATGACTAGTGAGATCTTGCTAACGTGGCTCAGTGGCGCCATCTGCATAAACTTCTCTTCGGAAGACGTAAGCTAACAAGACCTCCTGTTCCATCGAGGAGAATCTACTAAACCCGTGATAGAACTTCGGTCCTGGCGTGATGAACAGAGCATCGATCTACGTGCCGGCCATCGGCAAAGTCACAATTGCGATCCTTTTCCGGAACCTTGTTGTAAGCAATCTCCCTACCCAATCTAGGTAGTAAATGCAATTGTTAACCGGTAGTCCAGAGATTGTGTCAAAACCGGGAAGGAAAATCAGCATGATTGGCTCTCAAGTATATAATAGATCAATAGATTCGAGTCATAGTCCTTATTATTATTGGCCGCTTAAAATATGGGGTAGATTCGGGCTTGAAATTCGGATTGGGATGGTGTCGGATTTGAACTTTTATCTAGAGTGTTAAAAAGGATCGATTCGCTTATACTACAGAGAAGTTAGAGGTCCAGAGCCTCGTAGTAGATCTATAGGCTGTTCTTCTCAGCGCAGAATATGGAAACTTTTCCGAGTCTATGGTACACCGCTCAAACTCCGTAGTATACAGAAGCAATAGTAATGGGCATGTCAATCATTTTCCCGTTTGACGAGAATTCTCGATCATTATACTCTTGGTCTCTTAGGCGAGATAGCTGGGACGCTATCGTCCCCCATCTCAACGTCATCGTCATCCATTTCGACATCGTCATCACCTTCGTTTTCATTCTCATCCCTGGTTCTCTTCTTTAAGCCTTTCATCTTTCTTGTCTGTAACTTGCCCAAATCCTGCTTATCAACATGTACCCTACCGATCTTGTCACCCATGGGATCCACAGAGATGTTCTTTTTAGTCCTCATCTCTTGTCCTTTGGGTTTCTTCATTGCTTCTTTCATTAAATCCGGATTAGCTTCTTGTATTCTCCCGATCTTGAAATCCATGCGCGGTCCCATTTCCTCCAATTCTACACGCGGTAGCTTATGCCCAGAGCGAACTGTTTTGAGCATGTAGCATCGAAAATGAATCTTCGGATTTGGTACCTCATCTGTAGGATCGGCCGCAGATATCGAAATCATGTATTGGAGCGCCTCAACATCAACCTCAGATACCGTATTACCACGGAAGAAATCCAAAAACAGCATCTTCATCTGAGTATATGTTGGATTGTTCTCAAATATAGCCCCGGAGAAAGTGATCATTGGCTTAAGCCCAATTCCCGCTTTGGCATTCTTGAAATCCTGCATTTTGCGAAAGGTCTCTCCATCGAGCCCCAGCTCAACCATATCGAGGACTTGGTATTCAAAGAATCGGACGAAGGTGAGATTATGAGGCCGCTTCTTTGAATGCGATGCAAAAACCATGAGCGAGGCATCATTTTTGCGACTGAAAAACTCGAGCGCTGAAGCATCTTCGAACGGGTGAACGGCGTTTTTCTTCTGGAACTTGATGGCCTGGGGTTTTTTGAGAGAGTGCTAGGCAGATACCATTAGAACTAAAGAGCGAAACTAAATATGCACATATACATACCAGGTCGCCTAGGGCGTCTTGAACAACAGCACTAGCGGTGGTGCCTCTTAGGAACAATGTGGTTTTCTCATTCTCAACCAGCTTGGGCTCTCTGACTTCAAGCGCCCTCTTGGAACGGGCGTTCTTTGGTTTTCTAGAGTACAGAAGATTATTAGAGGTCAATTATGAGCGCGCGACCCGGTTTGAAATGCTTACACTGTCTGAAGCATCGTTGGTGATGTAGATGCTGGGTATAATAGATGCTAGAGGATGAAGGGCGGACTTGAGCTTCGGCTCAGGAAATTTCGTTGATGCCAAGAACTTTGCTATCTAAATTCTGCGCCGCTGAAACGGCCACGGCCAAAGCCACCAACATCAACACAGAATCACATCAAGAAAATTCGAATATGAACTACATAATTATGCATAACGCTAGACTGGGACCGAGACTAGAACTTATTAAAATTGAGGGTTTCATATATTGTATACGATGCTCTAGATCAAAATAATCAAATCAATTTCACAATCTAGACTTGGCTTGGAAGCCCGGTAGCTTAGTATCAAATATCTCAACTGTTCCTAACCCTAGAACTAGAGTTGCCTCCGCCTACATGTCCCTATGAATCTATCTGCATCTGTGTCCATGGACCCAGAATTGCGAATGAATTTATTTGGTTCAACGACATATGTACCACTAATAACTATATTTCGTCTCTCAAAACACTTGGAATGCCAAAGGACAGCATGCAGCGATAACTCCGTATAACTCCTGGAACACCTCCTCCTCTCTGCTCAACTCTTCCTGCGCTCCCCTCTTGATAAAAATAGCCATTACGACAATCAATTGTATTATAGAAACTACAAGAGCATTCATTTATCTTGTAATATCTAGGCTCGAACCATTCGAGAAGTGTTTTGCATTCAATTCTTCCCTCCAGAACCGATATGTCCGGTTTGAGGAAGTCCATAGTCACAACAACTGCTGGATTTGGATTATCCGAAAAAGATATCGAGCACCGCTCAAACTCATCGAAGCGCTTAGTTGGCCAGCACTTAAAGCTCTCAATCATATCACTATGTGGACCGTTACGCCACAAGGCAGCACCTTCGCGGTTATATGCATAGAATAGGCCATCGCCCTCATTGTAATTCTCCTAGCCGAAAGAGTCGCACTCGCAGTAACCCGTAACAATAAACGCAGATATTTGACTGACAAGGCGTGCGTTTATATCCTTGATGTTGACGCATTTGATACCTGGGAAGCCGAGCTCTGGCTTGGTTGTAGTTCCGAGAGAGCATCATCCCCAACGTGCCTGGGGTCCACGGTCTGTAGGAGGAGCGGGGTTTCGAAACCCGTCTTGATAGAGGCCCATCTTGCATTCACTACCATAGAAGTTTAAGTCTGCCCTAGGGCGGAGTCTGTACTACCTGGCGGCACTGATGGGACTTCTCCATTCTGTCGACGCTCTAGCTTTGTCGGAGGTTTAATGAAATTTTCTCAAGAAAATGATCGCCCGTCGGGATAGCGTGAGTTCCTGGGGAACTAGAAATAATTCCGGTTAAGGTGATAAAGTAGCAGGCCGCATAAAAGAGTGGCTTTGTCTGGTTATCAAGTTTCATCTGGGGGTTCAGCTCAGGCCTGCCCCGATATTGAATACGTATGTTTCGATGAGATAAAAGCTGTAGAATGTCGACATATGTTTGTGAATATATCGAAAGGATCAGGGTCAAAAATATTTACCGAAGTCCGAATGGAGAAAACGTAACTGCGAAAAGAAAAATATTCTCTCCCTTGTTATTATATTATAATCTTAAGCACAGGCTTCTAGCAGTCCAGTCTTCTCGTCTATCGAACCCAGGTCAGAATTCAATAACCCTATAATTACGATAGGCCCTCGCATGCATCTAATACCCTTGAGGTTGTTGTGGATTCAGGGATCAACTGGGCTTAAGGCTCGCTAATATGAACATCCGTGGACTAAATACATTAAACTCACGAGAACGGAAATCGTGGTGATACACTCCAACTCCACAAATCTTATCTCCAGTTTTTACGGCCTCAATATAGAGCCGTTACTAGTTCAGTCAAGATGTCAAAGGCTTTCATGTTCAATAATTTTTGGACCTGGGATAGTTTCAGAGACGAGGATAAGACATCAGATTCTATTTCGTTGGATGCTGCCTGGTTAACAGTCGGAGACCTAGGACTGAGATCTTAAACTTAAGATGCAACAACCTAGTATAGATTGCCGCTCTGGGTTGTTGGTATTGAAAATTTGCAGGTATCGGTCGAGATCTATGTCAAAGGAGCTTCCGCCGCGATTATAAAGGGCAGTCTTCAACCAACAGAGATAATAAGATATCATAGTGTAGTCTTCTCGTAATATATCATAGTGCCGAACCAAACTTCCAAGCTATTAAGTTGTGTTGACCTGCATATTTTTCTCCTCCAACCTCGGCAGCCAGGCTTACCCCAGATATTTCCTAATTTGCAATAGCGTCGTCGGCGATGATCTCACATGCAAAAACAGCCGCGGGATACCTTCTCAGTTAAGCCAGCATTCTTTCATGCGCTCCAGTCGGCCTTTAGACCGGGTTTTCTCCAAAATCATGAAATTCCCCGTCCAGCTTTCGATCCCGGAACATTCTCTGTCGATTCAATATTCACCGGTTCCGCCACGCGTTTGTACACCCTCCAGCGAGGCTTGATAGACCGCCATTCCAGATATATCCAACTGTTAGGTAGAGCTGTAGACGCGGACGGGTCTATAAGAGTCGATACATACCGATAAGATGCCGAACACTTTGGAGATGGTAAAGGTATGCTCCCAGAAACTTCGGGCCTCATATTGAAAGTATTCTAAAAGTGCGTACCGATAGACTGCCGCGGAGGCCTTTATTCTAGACCCAGCAAATCATGATGTTCTCTCCCTCATCAAGGGTCTTCGAAATGGCCTCGTCTACGGCACGAAAGTTCGGTTCCCGCATGCTCTTGTGTAAGAACCCATTTAATACACCCTAGCGAACTAAGACTGATAACACTGACTCGGATACAATGAAACAGCATGGTTTTCCTCTTCCGCTCTGGAACGTATGTCTCCCTTTTCTTACATCCCCCAACGTCACCTCATACTAAAGCTCCAAACAGATTCCGCGAGAAATGTCTCTTGATCTTCAAAGCCACGCGAACCCATGCTCGTAACCTCGGCACATTCGTCTTCCTCTACAAGGCCTCCATGCTCATCCTCCGCCATCTCAACAAATCCGAATCTCGGTACGACTCATTCCTCTCGGGTCTGATTGGTGGATATACCGTCTTTGGAAGAGGTGGAAATTCTTCTGTGAATCAGCAAATTTGTCTTTATGTCGCCGCCCGCGTACTCCTCGGTCTGGCGAAGCTATCGACGACTCCTGGGTATCAATTGTCGCCTGTACCAGAGGGATGGAGAGATGGAATCAATAATAATGCCTGGCCGGCTTTTGCTAGTTTAAGTTGGGCATTTGTGATGTACTTGTTTAGGTGGCATCCCGAGGTCATTCAGCCAAGTTTGAGGAGCTCAATGACGTACTTGTATGTCAATAGTGAGAGGTGGGATGGGTTGAAGAATCTTCTATGGCACAATTTATAGATCTGCGCTCTCTCATAGAGACCGAAGAAGGATGGAAAGGATCTTTTTGTACATTTCGACACATAAATTGTGGCGTATGGCGTCTTTTTGTTTGCTGATACGAGATTTGGGAGGAATATAGATAGATGCCTCCATGTACAATATACACACTGTTAGAGAATGGCACGATACCAGATGAGTTGCTCCTCCAAAATCTGATATCCCGCTTAGCATCCATCCACTACAGAGTATGCCCCGGATACCACTTCAGATCAGATATACGTCGTCGGCTCATGGATCCCCGCCCGCAATATTTCATGTTCATTCAAATTATCGACTAGCGTTACTCAAAAATATTCACCCGGCCCGTCAGAGAATCTCGCCGGCTTGGCGAGATAAAACGCTAATCCACTACGGCTGTGGGTGACCCGAGGCCATAATGTCCATTCAGTATTCATGTCGCTGCCGAACGATAGCTCCAAAACAACAGCCGGCCGAAGCAAAGCAGCTGGTAAAACAACAAAATTTTGTCGGCGTCCTCATCCTCGGCTTAGAAAGGTCGCATCGAACAATTTTCGAATTAGATCTTACATATAAATTGAAATACTCGTCACTTTTCTATGTCAAAGGCGCTCTTTTCTTCTTTTCTTTTCCTTTTTTCTCCTCCTTTTCCTGTCTTTTTGTTTTATGCTATAGTGGTTCGTAAGTCAACGCATGCAATGGCTCGCTCGAGAATCCTGGAATGAACAACCTACAAGTTGCATCCCGGGAATCGTTTATTGTGTCATATTAGACCATATCTATGGTATCTTGTCAAGCAAACGCTTTGCGGTGTCATGAGCTCAGAGATATGATATCGCAATATGTCTATAATTGACTATAACCTGCGAGCCACATCTATAAGCCTCAACATTAATGTCCGCCTCAGCTCCCTGGAAGAATTCAGGCATGCATACTCAAGCCTCGACTCACTTCTACATCAGGGAACGACAGAGGGCTATATATTCAGTATTCGATACTAGTACACGCACACTAGAGCAGTCGGATGAATTTGCACTCGTATAGTAACCTCAAATAAATTCTAAGCCACTATTTTAGTAGCTGTACCCGAAATTGTACAGAGTAGTATACATTGATGCGAAAACCGGGCATGTAAAGTCACCGTTATTCAACGCATTTAGCTTCGTGAGAGAAACTCTACTTGCGAATTTGTCCCTGGCCCCACCTGATCCTGCCTTGCCAACCTCGAATCACCATGTCATACTCAAAATACATAAGTAGTGATACCCCAGCTGTATGCACATTAAATTTATAAATCCCGCGGCGTGTTACGCGGGGTTAACTATCGATAATCAAATACCGGTCGGTTGTTTTATTTAAGAGGAGAGTTGCGCGCACACTGCTTCGAGGACTCCCTCGATTTTTGGCAGATACGATATATATACTGTTATTGACATTATCTCCTACCTTCGCGACGAATTTTTAAAAATTTCAAACATATATCGTCGTAGAAAACTGAGTTTCTCACACAATCCTCAAAATGCAAGGGCAAAGAGTAATCAATAGGCACAACGGATGGAAAGGCGGTATGCTATCTCCCCGGCGGCACCAGGAACATATATTACATCGAAGCCAAATCTAATAGGTAGTTTAGACCCAAAGCCAGGACCTCCAGATAGAGTGGGAGACGATTATTCCTCAGCGACATCTATAGGTATGTCTAACGGTACCGCGGTGATTGATCAATTGATCTATGCTGCAATATCAAAAGTGGATGATGTCCGACAACAGTTATAACTTATATATTGTTTCTTATCTATATTTTGTTCCAATAGCTAGTAATTTCAACCCAAAATAGATCGAACTAATGTGGCGAGGATTCGGATAGGCTCTCAGAACCTGATGCTTTTACCTAGCAATTGCACCTCGTCTTCCGTCTGGGCCTACTCCCCGATATCACTGAAATCTACGTTTATTCAATCTATTCGAGTCAGCGCGGATTTCTATTCTTCAGCCCGCACGGCAACCGGTACGATCAGAATACTGTCCGTTCCTAAAAGCTTCTCACCATCGCCGTGGTATGAATTCGCGGATGAATTCACTCAGCTTAATTCACTTTTCGAGTTCTCAAATGTGAAGAGTTATCATGGCTATGGCGAGAAGACCGATAAAGTTTTGTCGGTTATCAAGGGCAATGTCTCTGCTGAAGCTGGGGTTACATGTCTTTGCATGATACCTTTGTTTGGCAGGGGTTCCGAAGGGCTGATAGGTTGCGAGGAAAATTTCAAGGAGGTTGACTATGACGTCCCTGCTGATCGCCAGATTATTATCCTGTTGACAGCCTTTGTGTGGAATGCTCGCTTGGGTGAAGTGAGATCCCATGTCTTCGTCAATGTCAGGTAGATTCCTTGGAGCTAAAATCAGGGGAATGATACCTGGGAACCGTATTCCGCCCCGCGGCCCGGAAACGGGTTTTTGAAGTACATTGTTTTTGGTTTTCAGACTATAGCAAGGGTTATAGTTATACAACGAGACTAGGTTATAGTATAGTATTTAAAGGCAATGTATATACTATACACAAAATTGATCTATCCATATTCGTAGTTACCAAGTATGGTAGCTAGGCGGATCTATCTCACTGGTATTGAAGGGAGTCCGAGTCAAGAGCGATTTGGCCCGGACCTGAGACAATGGGCGCTCTACTATCAGATACAATAGCACTGTGATCCAAAATTTCCTTAGAAATGGTTACATGGCAAATGCACTTTTTTTAAGGAAAACTTGAGATTCATGTCTGAAACCTTAAACTCGTTGAGCGGGTACGGCTTACATCGAAAGTTCAAGTACTTCAACGTCAGGTGGCACCCCACTGCCAAACACTTCCCACAATCTTTTCTCTCCCACAATTATCCCCAAGTATGCCTTGTCATCGCGCGGGACTTCCCTTAACGTCTCACAGTTTTTGAAATCGATATAATCCTCGAAGGATTCTTCACTCGCCTTCTTTCCCCTTATCCGATCCCAGTCTGGCGGAGCGGCTTTCCAAGTCTGGTCCTTATTTTTCATGTGATCTCGTACACTCCAGAAGTAGTCTAAATAGTCGCTGGCAGGCACGAGTCTAAAATAACGATTGAACTTTTTCTGCGACAGCGCCATGTTCAGAAGCATTCTGCCCAGTGGATCCTCAAACACCGACGAAGGTGGCGGTGAGAACGTTTGTGCAAAGTAGGTTGGAAACGGGCACGGAAATGTCTGAACCGTGGTATCCAAATCGTAAATATATGACTTTGTAATGGCAGGTTTTGGAGATTGTTCAGACTGCTCATCCTGAATTTCGGAATATCGTAGTAGTTCTTCGAGAGAATGGTTGGGATGGTATGCCAGAATTACGTGATAGTCCCATATGGTTGGAACAGTGCGATTTTTCTGCAGTCTCTGAGAAAAGACTGGTATACACCCCAGACTATTTGAAAGAAATATTACGGTGTAATGCTTTAGAGAGGCTGGGGAAACATGGTGCTCTATAAGCTTGTAGATGTTCTCCTCACAGTAACTATCGTGAATGGCCGTGTTAGTCTGTGTTGACTGTTGCATTTGGGATGTATAGATACCAACCACGAAGTATAGAGCAGAGCTTCGCGCGGAGGCAGATGTATAAATTCCATGGCTGCGCCGAATTCCATAAGTTCCTTAACTAGCAATTATGCCATACCTGCTATCGCGAAGAATTCATCTTACGTA
Source organism: Arthrobotrys iridis (assembly GCA_036971165.1). Lineage (NCBI taxonomy): Eukaryota > Fungi > Ascomycota > Orbiliomycetes > Orbiliales > Orbiliaceae > Arthrobotrys > Arthrobotrys iridis. The sequence goes on from JAJTTS010000004.1 coordinate 2,149,622, forward strand.
TCTCCTTGCCTCTGATAGAGCCGTACCTTAATAGTCGCAGTCGTTGTCGTGAAAACAAAGGCGACTGTTGCCAAGACACATCCGACCTCCAATTCAACCTCAACTTCCGACGTCACTTCGCAAAACATCCTCGGTCTTCCACCGACACATAAGCCGCAATGCTTGCCCGATCTGCCTTCCGCGCCCTGCCAAGGGCGGAAACTACACCCTCTGCCCTCCTCCGTCGAAACTACTATACCGCTCACTACGACTCCCCCTCCGGTAGTCCCCGTACTGCAGCCACCCCGGGCACCTCCGGCGAACAGATCCCGACATGGCTCTACATCTCCACCGGCGTCGTCTTTACTCTCTACGTTTCCTACGCATACGTTAGCCCTACCGATGACTCTTCCTTAACACGGTTCTTGTCGGTTGATAGCCCGACACGGAAGGCTCAGGAAGAGATCTCGAATAGACATACGATGTTTGTTGAGCAGGCCGCAAAGGATAGACATTTGTTCATGGGGGCTGAGACCAATAGCGGAGTTATGCCGATTTGGTTTCCGGAGTATGTACCCCAGGCTATTATTGGTGATATATTCGATAGAATACTAACTCTCGGATAGGCGACTCAATGCATACAGCCCATATAACCATTCTGTAGGCCACACAAGAGGTGTTTTGATGGATCAATTGGTAGAGCATTATAAGAAGGAAAATCCTCCGAAATAGGAGATCCCTATGCTCCGGAATATGTAGAACGGAAACAGGATTTTGACATGAAGTGTAAATATAATTTTGAAGGAAGTACGATCTAATCTGCGTTTCGTTATCAACGAATAGTCACGCCAAGTGATATCGGTGATTTAGCCAGTTATGCTTCCTCGCCTTTCTTGGGATTACTATCAGGGAAAGCCAGCCATCAATTGTGCTCACTGGATGATTACGAGTGTCTTGAACTGAATATACAAGTAGTATATTTTCAGCAATCCTTGGGTATCCTCAATGGCCAGGCGACAGCCTTGATACTCAATGGCTGCTTAAAGTCCCTACAAAATCGTCTACGATCTTGATAAGCATTCCAACCTCCTCTTCTAAGCCTGGTATCGCTCTCAGCCCCTTCCCCATCCACTTATCAGCTTCTCGATTACTATCAATTCCTACATCGACCTTCACCTCCTCCATCTTCCTTCTTACCACCTCTGAAAACGCGCTCTGTGCCCCATGGCTCTTCTCCACGTTCCCAGATACCTCCGTAAGTAAACCGTATAATACTTTTGTAAAGTCTATCTTCTCTCCAAACCCTTCCGGCTTATCAACAGCTATCTGGATGAGCACCATGGCCAAAGTAAACGTTCTTACAACCCTAACCGGGTGATATGATGTTGTGTATATTTTCGGGTAGACTTTTACGTATAGCGTTAAAAGGTGGAGGAATGCAGACTTCCAGTTTCCCTCGTCAATATATGATGTCGCTAGATCCTGATGCAGCTGCGGGATAGGTGGATATGTTGACGGGAGTAACCTTGTACTATATAGTGACTTGATTGATTTGACCATCTGATCGATGGTCTTATCAGAGGGCCCCTTGGGTTTACGAAGCCCAACTGATGAGGCGAGGGCGATTGCTGTAGATATTTCATCCTCAGAAATGCACTCATTGCAGCTTGGACAAATGTTAGTGTTAGATCCGACTAGTTTCTTGCATTTCGGGCATTGAGAGGACTCCAAAGGTTGTAATTCTGACGAACATAGAGAGCAAGAGCAATCGAAAAAATAGCGGGATTTTAGCTCTTCTTTCCGTTCTTTACGTGTCGTTAGGTTGTCAATGTAGGAGATCGTGATTTCTGCACCCTTGGCGATTTCTTTGAGGGAACGAATCGAGAGCTGGCGTCCTTCAAACATCATAATCGCATTCGGATCGCAGGAGTGATTTAACATTGCTCCTTGATAGGCTAGGCAGAGACCAATCGGATCAAATGTTTGGGTCACAACGGAGGCGGAATTGATTAGTAACTATAATTTATTAAGCATCAGTTTATGCTGGAGACGGCAGCTTTTAATCATAACGCGAGACAAACCAACCTTGCAGTACATATCTCTCAGGAATTCGGCCTCGAACGATACTTGCTTTGACACCTTTGAAAACTCCCCGGCAGCTTTGGCGGTCAAGTTCGCCATCTCCCATCTTTCTCCTCCAGCCTTTGCAAAATCTTCAGCATGGGCTTTTAAGGCACCAATTCCACCGACGATATTCGAGCCAGGCGTCTCAGAGAGGAAGTTCTTTGCCATGCGAAGAATCCCCCGCGCCGTTACCGGGAGAACTCGCGGATATTGTGCTTTGTAGATTGGACATTCATATTTATGTCCCTTTTGTTTCCAATCCGATGTTTGACAAGCCTATTTTATTGAATACTTGATGGTTGGAATTTGCGTTCAGTTATAATTTTTGAGATTATGTCATGAGTGTGTTTTTAGAGGCTGGACATACTTTGCTGCAATATTTTACCACCCGACACCCAAGGCAATGCGATAGCTTTACCGGCGGCCTATAGGCCTGGCTTACGGTGGGAGCCTCATCTGTAGCTTCGACCATGCAATAGTGGCAACAACTATCGAGATGAGCTTCATCCGGAATGCAAATTAAAGGATCTGCGACGCTAAGGATCTCAGTCCCGGCGGAGATGAGGTTAGATGCGAAAACCCCACGGCCAGCAGAGGCGTGATCTTTAAGGTATGCGCTGGGAGATAGCTCGGCTGCAGTCGACATTATAGTTTTAAATGCAGGAAATGTTGTAGAAGCTGTAGCATGTATACGTAGGGTAGGTCTGAATGACAGGGAGTGTATCGTGGGGTTGGGTGCATGGTTTATGGTACACTGTTAGATGTTGGACATAAAAGATGTGTTGGCAAAGACTGGGCCTGGGGACGAGCCAGCTCCAAGAACGGTTCCAGTAAGCTCCTGCTCAAGGGGAATCACATTCCAACGTATATCACGAGTCTTCTATTGAAACGCTTCCGCACTGTGCAAAGTCGCCGCGGTTAAGCTTAGGAGATTTGGGGAAATTTACTGTTGTTTCAGGTAAGCGTTTGAGCTTGAGTTTCGAATATTTACTTCGAATCCAAACTATGATTAGGCATAGTCGAGGATTAAGGAGTAGGCCAGGCCCCCCAGTATCTCTGTATCCAGTAAACTTATCATACATCTCCCATTATTATACATAGATCCGAAATTCCTATTCGAAATCCCAAAATTCTAGTAGCATGTTCTGCGCTGGAGGTAAAATACCATCGACCTCCCTGTTCTCCTCTAGGGAGAATATCTTTTTGGGTACAAGATATTCTACGACAGGGTCTCTCGTGATCTTCTTCGCCATTTCCGCCTCCAGCATCTATTAAAACTTTTAGTCAAATTAACATCAAAGATAGAAAGGGGCAGCATACGCTTGTGTATGAATGATCCAGAAAATCTTCCAAGCCATACTGCTGTTTTGTAAACTGCTCCGATAAAATCTTTGCTAAAGTCGCTACATTCGGATGATAGTGTGATTGTAGTGTCTTTATATAGCCTATGTTAACAATTTTCTCATGGCATACTCCCTAGGGGGTGGCACTGACCTCTAGCTCCCATAAACTACTTTCTAAGGCGCCGGTCTTTAGAGGGTCGACTTCATCCTCATTGAATGGGTCCGTAAAGCCTCCCGTCCGTAATGATTTTCCGTCAGCCTCCTTTCCTAGTACTCTGTGGAGCATAAAAGTACACGTCGGATGCAATCTCATTAAATTGTAAGTGAACGGAATCACCGTCACTATCGCACTAGGTGGAGCAGCCAAACATAATCGTGCCATCCGTTTTATAAAGCTGCCAACGAGTACTGCGGGTAAATGGCTGGAGTTTAGGAATAATTCTAGTAATCTAAAGAATCGTGATCGATATTTGACGTGCATAAGATCTCGATCTAGTAAGGCATATAGCTTCGGATAGAAATTCGGGTAATCGAGATTGTGAGACATCATCAAGTTGAATAGGCCTTGGAGGGCGAGGAGGGCGATAACGCCACCCGTGTTATATGTATCGGTGAGATAATCCATTAGAAGCCGTGGGTTCGGGAAGTAGGGGATTATTCGTTTCGGTAAGATTGTAAGGATATCTCGTTGTTTCGATGGGAGAGGTCGTGAGAGGAGTGTGAGCCATGTTTCTTGGAAGTAACGCTGATGAGCCGCAATCTGGAACAATTGGTGTTTCTTCTTAGCCGGCGCGGATATGTAAAGACTCTGATCCGCCAGTTCTTCCGTTGTCGACGGGAAACTCTTAAGGTTATACAGAATACTGAAAAGATTTTCCGTGTATCTGATAGTTGAAGGGGGTATATCTTTCGATATTGTCGGTATTGCCTTGAAGAACTCAAGCCTGAGGTCGGAGAATTGGTAGGCATACTCCGTGGCAAAAACCGTCACAAGATCAGAGCTATCGGAGAGAAGTAGATGTTTAATTATGACCCCGTAAGTGAGAAACGGGAAGTAGTAATCCTCTGAAGGTTTCATATGCGTCGATTCCTCCTTCAGCAACCTCATCGCCAGCTTTAGAGATGTCCCTTCGCCGCCTTCGAGCATGCTCCCTAAGCCATTGAGATAGTTGATATACGCTTCCTTGGCTTCCTTCACCATTTTCAGCTGTTCAGGACTGTGATCCTTGTGTCGAACCAGTTGTCCTCTACTCATTAATCGACAGAATGTCCGACACAACCCGACAGCAGTCATGATGACGATTTCTTCAGATTCATCCTAGCAGCGCTGTCAGCATATAGCCAAATATGTTCGTTTATTATATTGCTACCTCAAGCTGTCCAAGAAGATCATGTAAGCCTTTCGACCGTGCTGCAGCCGTCTTCGCGGATATTATCTGCTCCTCTATTTGAAGCATCTCAGCTTGCTTTGAAGCCAGACCATCTTCATCCTCCTCGCTGCCGCTTTCCATATCCTCATCACCATCACTTTCATCGCTGATCGGTCCAATGGGCTGTTTCGACTTCGCAGCTGGTCGTAGAATCACAGCTTTCGTGACGACGGGTAAGTCCTTTGGCCTCGATTTCGATTTTATGGTAGATTCTTCTGCCGCGACTCGCTTCCGTTTCTTTGAGCCCGAAAAGGCTCCACTGGAAGATGGTATCGCCATTTTTAAAAAATTTCGTGGGTTGGATTCCGAACGAAGCTGCAGCAATCTAAATTTTTTGGTGTTTGAGCGACAGATAGATTCGGCCGGTCTTGGCGTCGGGTCGAGTTTGATTGGTCGGATTTTTTCACTCATCCGCCATTCTCTCCCGAAGGCAGAACGTCACTTCAACACCCGAATAGACCCTTCCACCACCTACCATCTCCGACATCGCCTTCCCAAGGTCAAAGAGGTCCAATTGGATTGATCTGACTTCCTCACTCTCCTCTCTTCTACATACACAATGGCTTCAAGGCTAACACGAGCGGCCACAGGTGAGAAATGCCACTGCATATCAAAGGCCCACTTGGCCCCTCATTTCAGATGTTAACTGGCTATCTTTGATTATCTATAGGCCTCACGCGTCTTCGCCCGTCGGCTGCCCTCCTCAATGCGCACATTCCTGCTGTTAGACCTGTCGTATCGGCCCGTTTCGAGTCCAACTTTCCCCCTTCACCAAGCGAGCGACCGACTCCGGAAGCCAAGGCCAATGCTATTATCGACATGATTCCCGGCAACTCCCTCGTTTCCAAGACTGCTATCCTTTCCGCTACTGCCGGTGTCTCCATCGCCGCTATCTCCAACGAGCTCTTGGTCATCAATGAAGAATTTGTCGTTGCATTCTGCTTGATTTCCATGTTTACTGGTGTCAGCAGGTTAATGAAACCAATGTACAATGAGTGGGCGGAGGCCCACATCAAAAGGGTCAAGGATGTTCTGTACGCGGCTAGGGCCGACCATAAGAACGCTGTTCAGGAAAGAATCGATCAAGTCTCCGAGATGAAGGACGTCGTTGATATCACCAAGGACCTGTTCGCTGTATCCAAGGTAGGGAGGTTTGAAAGGTTCTGGAGGAGCATCCAGAAATAGGAAAGCTAATAGGTGTCTAGGAAACTGCTGAGCTCGAATCCGAGGCCTTCGTTCTGGAACAGAAGACCAAGTTTGCTGCCGAAGCCAAGCAGGTTCTTGACAGCTGGGTCAGATACGAAACCCAGGTCAAGCAGAGAGAGCAGACTGAGCTCGCTGAGGCCGTCATTAAGAAGATTACTGACGAGCTGAAGAATCCCAAGGTCCTGCAGCAGATCCTCCAACAGAGCGTCGCTGATGTTGAGAGTATGTTCCTACCTAAAATTTTGTGCTATCCAACGACAACTAACACGCCACCCTTCTAGGAATCGTTGCCCAGAAATAAACACTTTGTCCAATCGGTTCTATGGCTACCTTGGACTATATTATGCGATAGGACTTTGTAATCAGTGGACCCAAAACCCCGTTCCGTTGACGTGCAAACCAGAATCTAGATAAAAACAAGTTACTTTCAAAGGATAGCTAGATGATGTAGCGGGCTGTACAAAAATAGTTCTCTGTATAAATGCATTTTCATTTGGTCCTTCCATTCATCGTATTACACGCCGACAGCTAGCCATTAACGGTAGAATTGACGAATACGAATTTTACTAGGACTAAAGTCTAGTAATCAGCTTTCCACACGCGTGTATCCACCATATCCAACATTGGTACTAGTACTATACCCGGCCCAGTATTGCCGCCAAAAGGCTAAATCAAACGGTGAAAAATATGCTAGCATCTGCTTGAGAGGCTGTCTACAGAGTAAGTTACCAGGCTCATGAGCAAGCGGAACCGGCAGCAGCCGCAGAATAGCGCATTTTTGAGATGCGGCAGGTTTTGAGATGCGGCGCGCCTAAGCGAATGGCAGTTGTTTTGTCGTTAGAAACCAACCGACCAGTCAACGCCCAACCTTCTCATCTACATCACTTGTCCCACGACCCCAGGCACCACATCTCAATCTCCATTCCACCAACATCATCCGAAGCGCTTGATGTGGTTACTTCAGTCATTGCGATATTCTGTCCTCTGGCATTTCTATTGATATCATACTCACGCTCAACAACCTCAACACGACGGTAGCTTTGCCCACCAAAACGCGCTTTTCTGATAGCCAGCAGCTGGTCACGTGGCGAACAAAACTCCGATCTGACGACAACTTACGAAGAGAAAGGATTCAGGGGTTTGGAACGACATTTCAGCTCTGCTTTCGGGAACAGCACTTAATTTGACAAGACTCGCTTGCGTTATTCTCATTTTACCTTATCTGCCCACCGTAGTGAAGTGGTCCCAGACGTGGCAGTGGGCCAGTCGCAAAAATGGCCGATGGGGATGTAATAAGAACAAAGCTCGCACACCTTAACGAGGCAAAAAAGCTCGTTTTATCAGACCCCAATTTCTACCCAGATATCTTGAAAGGGATTCTCCCTATTATCGTTGCGTCCGATGGCGCAATTGAACTACGGCGATGGGGGTCGGAATTTCTAGCAGAGACTTTCTCCTCGCCTCGGATAACACCCCAGACGAAGCAAGAGCTTTCATTAACGTGTCTCGAGCACTTGTTGACGTTGCTGAACGAGTTGGAAACGGGTATCTTAAAGAACGTTATTCAATGTAGTTCTTCGATATATCCTCTGATATTTCGATATATGTATGTTCACGGAACTCCGAGATATTCAGTCTGCGCCCCAGCTGCGGCCCTATCAAATGGCACCGCGAAGGGACATCATCGTTCCGCGCACAGTTCATATTTCCCTTCACATACCCCACTCGTTGTATAGATACTAACTATCAGTTGTCGTGATACCTCTTTAGATGTCACAACAAGTCAGAAGTCGCAGTATGGCAGCAGATGATTGCCATCAAGGCAAAGATCCTAGGCATGTTGGACAAAGGAGCCGAAGGGGTCCGCCTAGCTTGTATCAAATTCGTCCAGAGAATTATATTGGTCCAGACACCAGGTGCATCAGATCCCCGAGTAAGTCACCCTCCTCCAAGCCGTAGCTATGCTGTGAAATGGGATCCTGTTGGGAACGATCCCATGTACATGAAAGGGTTCATCAGAGCACTCAGAAACCAAGATTTTTATCTTTTTTTCTTCTACGCAACCGCCATCTCCATAAATCCCTATCAGGTACCTAACAATGTGCATCGCTGATTTTTCTAGCTTGTCGACAAATCTGAAGTGTCTTTGACTATCGTGCCACTGAACCACCCAATTCTTAATATACATGCACTAGAGGCTGAAGCCCATGGCCTACTAGATCGTCTCCTGAATGTTTTCCAGGATGGCAAATTGTGAGCCTTGAATCCCAAAGCGCGTCGTATGAATCCTGGGCCCGTATCATCTGTCATGTTCTCAGAACCCGACGGATCTGTTTACGGGTCAGAACTGGGAAGCTGGCATTGTGCTTACAGGTCGAATTACATACAGAGACGCACCAATAATTACCGCGATCTTGAATTCACTGCCGGCTCTTATCAAAGGGCGCGCAGCGATCTCAAACAAAATCTTAAATGTCCTGATGTCCTATAACCCTCTGCCCATTGCGGCGAAGTCAATGGTTTTCAAAGAACGCTTCGTAGCTAGAAGCTTGGAGAAGACTCTCAGGACCGTATTGAATCATCTCGCAAGGTTAGTGTAGTTTCTCCTACTCTGCCAGGTAATACCTAACATGTTATTACCTTGCCAATCTAGAGCAAGCTCGGGCGGCCCTCATGCAGGAAAAATCCAACAGCACATCCAAAGATTGCTGCAATCCAAGTCAGAGTTTTCTATCGAGGTCCCAAAGAGCAATAAGAGGGTGCTACCAGGATCAGATGTCGACTCTGTCAAGCGGACAAAGTATACACGTGCTGATGCTGAAGGCGAATATACCCCTACTCCTCCACCTCCGACGATTCAAATCCAGCCAAGCAATGGAACAACTTATAAGACTCTCTTTACTTTGACTGGTGATCAAGCACTGTCAAATTTCGACGTCTCACAATTGCCATTGGAGATGGCGACCCAAATAACACTTGCGACAATGTATTCAGTGGACCCGACCACATTGGAATCAGCAATAACGGTAAGATAAATCAATCCCCTGCGGTGAACGAGCACACTAACAGAAATTTTCTATCTAGACTATTAGACAACGATTTGCTAGTCTTGTCATGGCAGCGGCCACTGCCGCAAACGCTAGGCCACCGCCGCCGCCACCCCCACAACTCGACGATGACGACGACGACTATGTACCGGCTGGAGGAGATGATCTTCTTGATGATCCTTCTAGGGTCGGTGCGGATACTATTGCTTACTCTGAGGACTCTGACGATAGTTATGAGGTTAAAGATCTCGTTCCTACAACGATAAAGGGTAAAGCTGCGGCTATGGAACTTGTCAAGATGCCCGATTTATCGCCAGCTCAGATCCAGGAAGCATGCGAAGGAACCCTAGATCGCATGTTCGAAACAATAACGACGTTGGACAAACCGGTGAAGAAGGAGCGAATGGGACTGAGCCGCCTTGCAGCTACCAATTGGGATAGAGATGGATGGATCACTATCCTCTCTAGGCTTAGTACTAGAGGCCTTAGCGGAATAGATGCTGAGATCACGGCCAAGGCCAAGGAAGATCGCATGCACTATGAAGCCCTCAGCGCGCAGGTCCGCCAGAAACTATATATGTACGTTATAGGCGATTTCCGCACCCGGATGGATGCAGCGATAGCCTGGTTAAACGAGGAATGGTACAACGATCAACTCCAGAAAATATCATCACAGCGAAATGGCGATATCACACTGTTGGAACCGCAGTACCCCAAATGGATGTCAAAGATTATGGATGGGATTTTTCCTTATTTGGAAACTACGGACCGAAATATTTTCTTAAGATTCTTAAGCGAGCTGCCTACAATTCCCCCACCGGTTTTGGCGAATATCAGAGGGTTATGTTTAGACCCGGAGAGATCAAATTTAGGCTTTTTAGCGTTCCAGTAAGTTCATTTTTAAGGACTAGTATTCGCGGATCTTGCTAACACAGTTTTTAAGATACCTTTGCATGCTAAAGCCACCAGTCAGAAATGATGTATTAGGCATTGTTGAAGAACTTTGGAACAACCGTATGTTTTGCGCCTGCAATAATCTGCTCCTGCCCCATCCCTGCTAACAAGTCTCATTAGACAACGACGTTAAAACGGCTGCACGAAAGCTGCTGGTCAAGTTCCGTCCACATGTCGTCGGCCTTCCGCCGAAGGAGGCCACGTAATAATCTCGCCCGCTCTGATCCCTTACTCTTCATATACACAATCTCGATTAATATGCTCTCAAGTGGGTTTTGGCCCTACATGGTGGGCCAGCTAGATTAACCAATCTCATATTCTCAAGCCAGGCTCATATTAAGTGTATCTTGTTCTTTTCGTCACTAAAGCCTTTGCATAAAATAATCTGGGCGTTTTTACCTGTCGCACTTCTTTATTCTGATGTTGCATTTCCGGGTATGGTTGCTTTCGTGGGTACTTCCTTGGTAGGCACTTTGAGATACCGCTCCACTGTAAAATATATTTGCGGCGAAGATAAATAGCCCTGATACAATAGTCACTAATCCACTGGTTCCCCTTGGAGGTTAAGGGGAATTCAGCATATAGCCTAGCATTTGCATCCAATTTTTTATACCGCTCGAGCTCCTTGTAATCGTTTCAAAAGTGTTGCTCCGAGTATCCAACAATGCCTGTCATCTTGCCTGTTCCATGTTACCTCCCCGCATAAGATGCATATTAATGGCTTGCGACTCCCAGACTAAAGATGCCTGAAATTATTGCGGCACCGGAAGCCAATTTGTACGCATATTTCGTTCAGTTATAGTTATTTTGAACACTTGCCGAGAAATCAAATATATTAAGAAATTCCCCTATGAACATTTTGCTTCAAGCTAGAGCATTCTGGAATAGATGTTCAATCACCCGGAATACATGGGTATCCTGTACTCTTGTTGTCTGCCAGTCACTTAGTGCAGAAGCTGTTGCACAACCCGAATCATTGTTCGTCCCAAAGGTGCCGACGCCAGCAACACCAAGCTTCGCACAACCATTGTTCCATTCACCAACTGATCCGTCCTCACCACAATCCCTTTTCAATCCGGTATTCCAGCTACATGGTCCATTTCAAATCATAACCTTCCTCCTCATCCTCGTTTCCCTTGTACTTGCCCCTGCAAAAGCCACACGCCTTCCTAGAGCTCTGAGCTCGACAACGCTGCCAAGATGCACGACCACAATAGCTTCAGCTTCACCTGGAGAGGGCTCTATGAGTTCAAAGAGAGTGCTCGAAAAGAGATAGTTGACCAATTCAAGTGAGTTTCATCTAGAGCCTGTACCCATGCATTGACGTAATGGGGTCTGAATAGATATATTTTGCTAATCAGTCTTAAATGGTGGCGTGTCCAGGTCGTTAAGTGACTATAGCGAGAGTATGAACGTCCAATTTGATCCGATGCGGAACGTGAGTTAAAGAACAAAACCATTGTGGCATTCTATCATGAACTTAGGGACCTCCTCTAACTTACCGGGTAGTCATTCACCCTCATCGGGCCGAAGGATCGAGCCGATGAAGGGCAACAGGCCTTCATTGCCCTTATCAACAGCTTCATCGAGAAGCTTTACACTAACAATTTGGGGAGTAATCAATATGTATGCATATGTTATACTATCTCTATCTTCTATAAATTCAATTGTGTGATATGAGACTAAACGATAGACTCTAGCTCACTCGAGGTAAAATTATCCGTCCAAGCACGACACAAATGTTTGTTCGAGAGGTCCAATGGTCCGACGATCCTAAGATTCTTTACAAGGACGATCACGTATGCATATATTTGTCTCTGTTCCTTCCACCGGCTCTTTTGCTGATGATATTGCGATCCAGGACGAGATATCCGAAGTTTTCGAAGAGATTCGACATGAAGTCGAAGGTGTCAGGTTTGAGAAATATCATAAATGGACTCCTAAATTCAAGGAGACTTTCCGCGAGTGCTTCTTTCCGGATGGCGTCGATGCCATCAGTCAGATCGCACAGAGCACTCGTTGTGTTATGAAAGTTGACTGGGTCACAAGAGAGGTCAACATCGGAGCACACAGCCAAATCGCTTTGGATGCCGGATTAGAAAAGTTGAACCTCGCAGAAAAATACTTCGTAAGTATTTCATTACACCATATTCCACTCCCAAGTTGATTGAATTTTCTAACATCTTCTTATAAAGAACTGGGACTACAAGAGATATTCATCTCACATCATAAATAGTGACGGGAGGGCTTACTTCGAGATCCGCCTTGTTCCTATCTCCAAACAGGCAACCACCATCCTAAAAACCACCTTATTCCCGCCAACAGACCAATACAGTAGCCTTGGGGGGAGAGACCGACTGGCATCTGCTCGCCTTGCCGAATATAACGCTGTTGCGGATAAGTATGACAATGTTGTCATCACCTCAACCCCCACTTACAATCATGGTCACTTGGAAACCGAGATCTGGAAGGGCTACAAGTACCATCCTCACGTTCCCGAGGGCTTCACACAGGAACCATCCGAAGAGCCCCTTATAAACATAGAACCAAGTCCAAGCAAATCGAGCGACACTGTAGTTACCGCACCGCCGCCACCACTTGCCCAACCTCTCCTCCCTTTTTCGAAGAGACCTACATCTGTTGCACCATCCATAATACCGAGTGAAAACGCCACAGGCAGCCTTAATTTTGGAAGCAGGCCACAGGATATCATGGTTGATCTGGAAGCTCAGCAAATAGATTTTCCAACTTTGGCGCCAAAGCGGAAGGCTCGCAACCCCAGGGGTGGCGATACAGAGACATCTGTGCCTTCTCCATCTGTTTCAAGCCTGACGTACGGTTCTCCGAGCGTGCGCTCTTTGGTTTCGGATCAAGTGGCTTCAAATCAAGTGACACCAACCGTACCACAAGCATCGACTAACCCCGCTCGAGGAAACTTGTCTATGGCAGCGACCCGTCCTAGAGCCCCATCAGACACTGAGGCAGCGTTCTTGACTGCTCGTCGTCCGAGAAATGCCAGAAATGCTAAGAGCCACCGGGACCCTGGAATAGTCACCAAGGGTGAGGATGACTCTGTAGAAACAAGGACTGAATCAGCGTCAATCGCTGGATCAGTTCAAAGTGAAAGAACTTTTAAGACTATGAGCTTCGCCAGTGCTAGCACAAGTGCCCAAGAATCCAAAGCAAAGCAGGAATATCAAACACGAACCTACAAGAATACGCAGAATCAGCAAGCTCCTCGCCGCAAAGCAAATTTTGACAACTTTGAAGCTCTCCAGAAGCATCATTATAACGTCATGCATAAGGTCTTTGGCGAAGGTTTCGAGGATGTCAGAAGGTTTTCCGGAGAGCTAAAATTCGAGGCCAAACTTGGAAGAATTTGTTTCCCAATGGTCCCAAAGAAGTTTCTTAAGTCATCTTTCGGGTTCCAATGGGCTAACTGGGAAGCCGAACTTGAGCGGGCAGGCATTCGCACATTATTCACGGATATCCTGTCCATTTCGCCTTCTGATGCTGACTTTGTCGTCGACCTGAAAGTTAGCAAAGGCGACTCCATGTTCGAAAATCCTCCAAGCACTCGTAAGGTCAGCTATGAAATTGAAGGTCTCACATTCAAAAAAATACCATTCACAATTGTCATCAATGCTGAAACATTCGAGTTTGAGGTTCGAGGAAAGGAGGAAAATTTTGGAAATGTCTACGTCAATTGCCCGTGCTCAATTTGGGATGCGGATTTTTGCCTCTACGGCTCCAAGATCATGAAATCTTTGCACGCACAAGCACAGCAACTCGTAGAAAGATTAGAAGTGGAACCAGACCTTCAGTATCCTGCTTTCATCTGCAACACTAAGGACCTGGGTCTCGAAATCACTCGCTGCGTCTGCCGTCGCCAAACATACCACATGATTGTCCCCTCTGACATTCACTTAGGTCACGAATTCAGTCTCGTTGTCACTGAGAATATTGAAATGAAGCTCCAAGAGCGAGATGATCTACCAGGAATTATTCGTTTCTGTGCAGTTCCGGGCCAGGAGAGTTTCCGCGAAAATAAGACTTGGTACACCATGAGCGTTGTTTCGGATCAAGTGGATCAAATCTTTTGGAAGAATCGAACTTTGGGAATCACGGAACTGACAGACACCGCAGCGAAGGATGTTCTGTTCAAGAAAGGGGCACAAGACAGGACTATGCTACAGGTGATGTTCCAGGTCGTTTGTTATCTGATCTCCAAGATCAATAACGTCGGTTATGATAATGTGCAGTATACTGAGCACACAGCGTAATGGCACCCCAGAACCATAAGAACTGCTAGTTCGTATTTAGAAGCCGCTCTAATTTAACGATGGATTCAAGAGATAAGACGGAGAAATTATCCCAAAGTTTTCAATCATATCTTATAGTACTACGCAATTTTCCGCTTCCTGGTTTTATCTGGTGATTTCAATGGAAGCTCTTGGTATTGTTCACCTGGGCGTCTGCTGAGGACCCCTTTTTGAATTAGATAAGACTATACTCCCATAAAAGACTAGTATCTTTTAAGACACAAGCTTCAAACAGGTTGATCTTGTGTTTAATTATGAACGCTCTTAATAGAAAGGATAGCTTGCCCTCAACAGTGAAATAACCAATCTAACGACAGGCAAAGTGTAGTTACAACTTGTCTCGTAGAACCAGCTGCCGACCTTTCTGCGTTGGTTACAACTCGTTGTCCTTTGCATATGGTAACCAACGACCCTCCTACTTTTCATTCTGGCAGAAGAAAAAGTTCGCTCCTAAAAAGTATATTATTATTATTATTAGGTACTACCATCCAAACGGCAACATGAGCTACTCACCAAGAAGTTTCAAATCATATTTTTTCGCATAGTGTCTCGCACCAATTCGGGGATCATGATCCTCAAATCCCCATTTCTTTCTTCCGTCTAATTTCTTCGGTTCTTCTTTGCCGTTTTTGAATAACAACAATACATACCTGTGCTTTCCTGTGTTATCTGGCGGGGCGGGACCCATATACTCCATCAACTCTTTTGCGCCCTTTAAGTCCAAAGTCCCGGATGTTGGTCGAATGTCAGTGACCAGCCAGTGGCAGAATTCAGCCCACTTGGGATCATCTCGTGAGGCGGCATCGGGGTCTATTCAGTTACGTTTGCAAGTCAAATCTATCTCAGCTCCTAAAAAAAAAAGGACCAGAATATAACATATGGAAGGCAGTGCACGGGGCAACGTACCAGTGAGACAAAGCGTATACCTGGTATCAGCAGACTCTGAAGACGTTTCACCAGGTGTAACAATAACTTTTGGTTGATCCTGGGTCTCTCCTTCCTTCAGAGTGTTACCCAACTGCACTTCCTTGCCAGACGGGAATTCGGCTTGAAGGAAGACTAAAGGGTTGAACTCATCGATGACTGAATTTCGAATATTAGAATTTGTACATGTAGTTTAAGTAGGCACACCTTCTGAACGGGGCTATACCATCAGGAATAACACCGTCGTTCCTAAGCCTATTCAAACCAGATCCAAAGAGTTAGATTGTAGAACAATATAGTATAGTCGATGCATTATTAGAATCTAATTTTAAACTCAAGCCAGCGTACCTGTCGATAACTGATTGGTTGATTGTGATCTTGTTAGAGTCCATTGTGTTAGTTTATGGTTCCGACGACGTTGCGCAAGTGCCAAAGATTGTGAAAGCTGAAGAGTTACTAACCAACGTCATTCTTTGAATTGTGGGAGTTTTGGAAACCCAAGACGTTGGATGAGGTAGTTGAATATGTTGACGTATTATTGACGTCGATACGCCAATCGAGGGTGTTGTAGCTCTGAGTGTCGCGGCTCGTAATACTGTCCTGGCGCCTCCAAAAAACATCATTTGAGGTTGCAGGCGTCTTAACAGATTTTTCAGGAGTGATTCATGACAGCTTGAATATAGGTAATACAATGTTGGAAAGCCGGCGCATACATACGTAAATTAATTTGCCATTGACGTTGGCAAGGTCGTAGATTAACACTCAGAGGCACTACTTGGTAGACGTAACCGTTCCGGGTACCGGCCCAATCGGGACTCACACCAAACTCGGACTCCAAAAATCCAACGCCCAACGCATAAACATGCATAAAGCAACGTGGTTTCGAGACTTACAAAATGTCAAGCGTATATGCTAGCTTGGTTACTAACGTACGGTGTTTTGATACGCTTTCTGGGTCGCTTTTGGAATACAAGGCGTCGTAAAAAAAAAAAAAGCATTTACGATCTATTGTCTGCTCTCAAGGCAGTCCTTATGCAGATTGACCATCCCAGAAAACTCTCGATATCTCTTACGATAATAGTCAGCCGAAATAAGGCTCTATCAGATCCTTCAACCGCATTCAAAAATCGCCTCGCCCCTCTAGCTCACCCTACGTCATAATAGCGAAGATGAAATCCCCAAAAACAGTTTATAATTTTCAAACACTTAGCATAATTATCATTCTACTATCTACTAGCGTTCTTGTCAATAGCCGGGTCATTCACGAAGCTCGGGGGGGCAAGAACGGCCATACCATCGGATATGAACGGCCCAAGAAACCTGGTGCAACCCTTTCTTCTAGATCAGATAACATCGTGCCCGTACGGCTACAAACTCTAGAAACCTACAAAGAGGAATGCGGATTAGGTCTTTGGGATATCGGGGTTGGCTCTACGGATAAATCATGGCTAGGGCTGCCCTTCGGAGACTCCACAAACGAGCCTCCGCCAGACGTATGCATAAAAGTCGACCAATTGGAATCAGGGCTCTCCGGTCGAATAAGTGCTTTTGTTGTCAGCGGTTATTGCGAGTGCGAGTTTTTCGATGATGATAATTGCCAAATCAGTCTTTTCTCGGCTTTCAACCGCGAAGATAAGTCACTCAGCGGTACCGGCAACGGCCCATACAACGACAAGATCGAAAGTCTAAGGTGTAAGAGAACAGATCACATTGATTCATTTGAGGGCGGGACTATACACTTTGAAGCAGGGAAAACTATAAGCGCTTACAACGCCGGAATACCTCTAAGTGGTGCTGTTTTGGATTTTACCATCAAAAGAGAACAGCTGTACACGGACTGTATCGGCGCACCGTGGCACTTTCCCGTCAGCGCTTATGAGATTAACGGGGTTACATGTGAGTTTTTCAAGGATGATTCTTGCCAGGACTCAAATTTTATTGCAGGAAATGCCGGGAAAGATGAGAAGAAATTGGAGATACCCGCTTATCTAAGGAGCTTTAAATGCCAACCTCCCTATGGCATAGTGTTGGAACCTCGCGATATAAAATAGATTGCTCTCACATACTTCTTAGCCTCGTTTGTATTAGTTCTCGCTTCTCATATGTAGAAGACTCGCGCGTCCCACAATATACATGGATATTACCAGAATTTTAGTCAGAGCGATATCGATGGCAAGGGGCGCGTTCAGGGTCTACAAAATGTACTCGAGCTCGATTGATAGCCCAAGTTCATATACTCAATTTAACTAAATCATATTGCCTTAGTTATGATCTGAGACTACTAAAGACCAGATAAAAGGCAGTAGCGTGATCATGTTTCGCTACTCCACTGAGATACACCTATAGGTATAGCATCATAATTGACCAGAAGCCGCTAGTGATACATTTAATCAGTGATCCCATCTACTGCAGTTATTGGGTGGATATGTCTAATGGCGACAGTAACCCCGGTTGATGCCCAAACCATAATTTGAATTGTATTATTAAATCGTATCGTTGAACATTCTGGAAGTCTGATATATGTGTTGTTTTTGTGGTGAATGTGAGTGGCAACGCAGCCACCAGGCCGCCTATGCGCGGTCGAAGCAAGCCGAACCAGACCAACCTCCTGGCATCGCATTTCATCACGCGCGACGACATACCATCCATCCTCCACCATCCGCTAACAATCAACAGTCGACGACGTCTCGGTTACATTATCATCAGCATCATCGATAGCATCACCGGCACTGCTTTTGAGTACCGCCGCTCTTAGACTTGATAAATTTCATTCCCAATCGCGTACCCCTATGAGTGGTATGGCGACGTGAACTTACCTTTGGCCCACTTTTTTTCCGATCAGATGTCGCACCAGAACGGCTACATCTACGGGCCTCCCCCAGCTCCGCCTCCGAAAGCCACTGGGCCTCCACCGTCTTTCAACTCCAACCCCAACAATCAGTTCTCTCGTGGGAACTACGGTAATCGTGGCCGTGGTAACCATAGACCAGGCGGAAGGGGAAACTTCAACAGTCGAGGAGGTCCCAACCAGAACCAAGGCAGAGGAGGATACACGAACTATGGCACTCACCCACCCCATGGCTCGCCGCCTCAGCCATTGTATCCTGTAGCGGGGACATACCCTGCACCTGCTGTCCCTTCATATCCTCCGCCTGCTCATCAGGCACCGCCTAGTTACAGCGCTCCGGCGCCCCAATCTACGTATCAGAACAGACCTCATCAGACCAGCCAGTACCAGCCGCCCCCTCAAGCATTCGGGCATCAACCTCCACCGCCTCCACCACAGTCACGGCCCCCCTACCCTCAAGCAACGGGCTACAACTCTGCTCAGACTAGTTCATATGGTCAGCCGGCGAATCGATGGCCACAGCCAAACCCAGCACCACCGCCACCCCAGCACCAAACTCCTACTTCTACGCCCCAACCTATAAGATTCTTCCCTCAACAGCCTCCTCCACCAACTAGTTATAGCCCATCCCAGCCTCCAGCTCCAACGTTCCAACCAAATCAGCCCTATGGGAAACCACAGCCTCCTGCCCCACAGCATAGCACTCAACCCCACAATGCTTTTCAAAATCAGAGTGCCCGGCCTCACCACTCCTATGCCGACCTTAGAGTAGACGGCAGGGTGCGTCCACCGGCTCCTCCCTCCGTTCCAACATTCTTCGGGTCCTCTCTTCCTCAGCCACCCCCTTCACTACCTCCCCACCCTCCACCGCCGTCTCATTTCAACCAGCACACACCGAATCAGCAGCAGCGCCATAACCAACACCACAATCATAATCAGCAGCACCACGGGCAACATAACAGGAACAGAGGGAACTTTGGGCATCGAAACAACGGTTTTAACCATGATAGGCGTAACAAGGATCGGGGTCACCGAAACCATCACCAGAATCAGAATCAGAATCAGAATCAAAGTCAGAATCAGAATCAGAATCAAATCCAACAAATACAAACGCCTCAAACCTCCGATATTGACATGTCTCCTGAAGAATACGCTCTCTGGATGGCTTCAGGGTAAGTTTGCCAAATCATCAACCTTGATTGACGCGCGACAGTGTACTAATACCCATTCAACAGTGGCAAAATCAAAGGCACCGAAATCACTCTAAAAGAGCCGGCAGACATTGACAAATGGATAGAAGAACGAAAGAAAAAATGGCCAACGGCTGCAAGAGTGGCGGAAAGAGTAAGATTTGCTCACGAGCCACATATATAGGAAGAGAAGAGCTCTTGCTAACCCTTCCTCATAGAAAGCGGAGGACGAAGAAAAACAACGCGCTGACCAAAATGAAGCTCTAAAAAAGAAGCTCGACTCCCTTAATCAAACCGAATCACAGCTACGGAAACGTAAGTTGGACGAAGTCGTCGATGATGAAGACAAATCAAAGCAACAGAGCAAGAAGAAGAAAAAGAAGAAGAAGAAGAAGAGGCCTCAGGATGATGCACCAGTCGCATTCGAAGAGAACCCAGCTGCCCCGGATACAGAGACTACGGCCCCTAGCGGAGAACCGGACAACGTAACAGTTGAAGAACCGACGGACGACCCTACGACTAAATCATCAGAAGAAAAGCCCGAAGATGATACTACTGAGGCTGAAGCCGCTACCTTTGCAGCCTTGGAAGAAGATTTTCTCGCCATGGACGAGTTAATTGAATCCAGCGATGCTCAACAAGTAGAATTGATTACCGAATCGCTGCCAGAAGAGCAGAAAAACCAAACAGAGACTTCCCAGGCCGTCCAGGGCCCAGATGATGTCATCGTTGAGGAGCCACGAGACAACGCAGAAGAACCGAATGATACTGGAGCCACGGACGCTGTGGAGGCCGCAGAAGCTGATGAGGATTCTGAGTCCGTAGCGATGTCTACTTCTAGTACTGCTGACTCTGCTGCTGAATCCGCTGAAGACGGTTCCGATAACGAGTCAGGGTCAGCTGCAGGCTCTGATGAATCGGACGAAGACGCTCCACCCGATGAATCCACCGCGAAGCCAACTGGCTTGCCAGAAAAACCGCCACCAGCGGCAAATCCGAACAAGCAGAAGCAAGTCTGCAAGCTCTGGCTGAAGAAGAACTGTAGGTACGGCGCAAAATGCAAGTACTTGCATGAAGGTGGCGTTCCAAAGACGGAAAAAGAGCGACGTGAGGAAAAGAAGCAACAAAAAGAAGCCAAGCCAAAGGAGATGTCTCTATATGATAAGGTATGCCTAACTCAGCAACCGACCACTAATCTTTACATTCACTGACTCAAGGCCGCAGCTCATGCAAGCACAAATGGAAAAAGAAAATGTAAAGCTTCTCCAGGCAATTAACTTCTTCGTTGAGAAGGAGATTTTGAAGGTCTGAATTCCGCGCGTCGAGTGCGTTCTAGCCAGTCCAGTCTACAATTTGTTGTGCTGCTTAATTCGGGCATCTCCTTACTTTCTCTCAAATTCAATTTTGTGTCTTGCTCAACGTTTGCTGAAGCACATCAACCCTTTTTTTTTCTTCCAGTTGCGCTTATGAGAGCGGCTGTTATCGTAATAATGAGGGTTATCTTCCTTTTCAGAACCCTAAAAGCACTGTTCTTTTTTTTTGGTTACATTTTCCAAGGGTTAATCTTCGGGCCTGTGCCTTTCTGAGGAGTCTGTATTATTAAAGGAATTTTAGCTGGAGAAATGGATTAGTTGTGATTGTTCAGGCGTTTAGAAATTACATATAAATTGGAATGAAGGGTCAAATTGGCTTGGTTGCCGTTACCGTTTTGTCTCGTGGGCCAGCCCACTGTCTTTCTATAGATCTATCGTTCTAAGCCGTACGTATACGCGTATTCATTTTCAATGATGGGACAAGTGATACTAGGCCGGATATCCGACGTCCTGTTAGCTTCCTAGACTTCATCAATAGACCCAATTTGACGAAATGTATTCTGAGAGGCTTGTACCACATTTATATAATTATACATTCCGACCGTGTATGTATAACAAATTTCCACCTCGTCCAGGGCAGACGATACCCGGATAGACTGAAATACTCATCGATTCATATATGTAATTTTTAATTTTGATAAATCGATTTATAAGATATTTTGTATTGTTCTCGAAATTTTAAGGCCTAGAGCAGACATGTTCCCGCTCGGTATATGCATACGAAAAGTGGCTTAGTGGCCCTGGTATCATGCAAGTAATTACGCAGTGTAGCACCGCAATCTATAAAAATGATTATTCGACTTGTTTCGGAGTTAGATTCACCCTAAGTCGGCCTCGAAAACAGGTGAATCAATATGCACATTGTAGAAAATCTTAAGTATGGTAATCATGGCGTCGGCGTAAGATCTAACTAGCTACCTTCTTATCATTTCGTCATTATTGCCACAATCAAGACTTAGAGGAGTGACCCCCAAGCTGTACCGCAATTTAGTCTAGGACGAAGTCTTAAGAGCCATTGGGCCAATTATTCGCGCAAACGTACCTGCATGTATGAGATGAAATGCGGGTTTTCGGAAACAAATACTCTAATGCAATGCGCCTTTTCGGAATAGGATTTTTCGTCGTATGACTTGTGCAACCTCTGGATATGTATAGACATGTGAACACTTGTATTGGGATATGTTCATTTCTGGGTACAAGAGTGCCAGAAAATCCCGAACAATGCAGGTATAGATAGATATAAAGTCATATCGCGGAGGCTGAAAGACAATGCTTCCAAGCGTGATCATTGACGCAAGGCCGTGCTTCCGTAATACCAACAATTCGAGCTGTCGTATCCAATTCAGGTAAGTTCTACCGTGAAACTGGCTACCATCTACGTTTATACGGCTGATGGCGAGCCATGATCCAAGAGATTAGTATCGGATACATTTTAATCATGTTCTTTAATATAATCTGCAGTTCGTTGTCTACAAAAATAAAAGCAACTCGCAATTTCCCGGAAATATAAAATTTTAAAGTCTAGTAGATTCCGGGATATGACGAACTTTACCATATACACGGTGATCCAGGGGATGCACGGCGTATCTAAGGATTAACTTGTAAGTCATAATCTCCAGCCCCATCAGACGGGAATCTCAAGCAGATCCGGAAATTATGAATTTGGCTCTTGAGCTGTTACTCAAGGTTTCCAATACACATTATTCATTTCGTGGCGGATTGGGGAATCGGATCTTCACAATTTGAAGCAGAACCTTCTAGCCCCGCTCAACGGGTTTCACTTTCTGTTGTCGTACAAGATAAAAATCAAGGAGCTCCTCGTCCAATATTCTGTACCTTTGGGTCATTCGCGCCACATAGATAATTGATGAGGTCGCAACTGTCCTCGGAATGATAGACATACTGATCCTATTGACTGCTTCGACGTTTCAAGGTTGAGTCACATAGTGTTGGAAACGTTGTATTTAAATGTTCGTGCAACCTAGTGTATCGAATATTCCTTTTATTTCTTGCGAATCTTTCAGATTGTGGAAATCGGTATTTCTTCATCCGTTGGCAAATGTACAAGTTTGGAAGTCTTTCTGAAAAAATATAATTTCTTAGGTTCCCGAGCGAATAGCCCTCTTCAGCATAGCTTTGGTAGAAACCTACCTGGATATCCTAGAGAAGCTGAGACTTACGCGTGGGCGAGACCTATCAGTACAGACCAAGTATAGTCAAATTCAACCGAAAGTAGAGATTTCAGATCAGGGAAACCTTGGAAACGCTAGATAATTGAGGACGCTACGTGCCCAAGGTTTCATCTTGCAAACCGATCCAGTCCCTGTATCACATAACTGAGTATCTTTCGTTCAATCCTCGATCTGTCGATACCTCTTTGGTACATCATGATCTGAGAGTTCATTCTATGCGTGTAAGCCAAAGTGTCTCAAACTTTGAATCATCATTTGCCAGTCATCTAATGATTTCGAGATTGGTATCGTATGACCACTCTCTTAGTTGCTATTTTAGGGGTCACAGCCGCATCAGCTCTTCGTAAAACGGTGTCTTCCGAAGCTCTTGATGACGAAATTTATTTTTAAGGAATATTGATCTGTTCAACATAGTTCAGCGCCTCAAAGAAAAACATGATGGAGCAATAACGGGAGATCTTCGGTATGCTTTACAGGTTTTGGGAAGGAGTCTCAGCCGTCTATGGCATTTGCCTCGTACTGGACGCTGCTAAATCGATTATCATCGGCTGAGCTGTTAAAAACGACATGGGTTCTAGGTCCCAAAATTTACTAACTGCTACAAGTCTAGCTTGGTTTTGAAATCCGACCTTCGTTTAGGACCCTGAATGAAGCTCCAAACCTCGAGTGTCGTGGCACCAAACCTGCGTAGCTACATATCACCCGCCCTACGTAAAGCATTTTCACATGTGCCTAATGAAGTAACCCAAATACTCTTACGATGATACAATAATTTCAAAGAAGAGAAATTATTTTTAACTTACCAAAAACGACTTTCGATGTCTGGTCACGAAAATCCATGAGACAAATCTCTGACACGGGTTTCTGGTTGAGGATAGGCCCCGCAATCCAAAACTTCTTGAATTGTATGAATTTCAAAAATTTGTATCGTTCCCCAATATGCCCCAGGCCCTTTATCAGTTTTATAAGATTAAAACTCGATAGGCGGCAGCGGAATACTCGTGTAACAATTGCAAGACATCTTCTCTTTTTCTGATACACGGCGCAGGGCCTATATGATTTTTGAATTATTTTATCCGTACTTTAGAAATTATTGTGGCCGTTCTTCCAGGGCTGCTAAGCTGGAAGCTTAAGTCCGAGTATATGCACACCTTCATTAGCCAACATGCGCAGAGCTGTGCTGTGCTGTGCTGTGCTGTGCTGTGCTGTGCTGTACCTTGCTTTTGACATGAAACGTCTATAATAAGCTTATTAACCGAGATAAAACATTCTTCTTTGCCGAAATTCGAACTCCGACACTTTGTGAGATCTTAATCTCAGGAAAACTCGATCAACAAAGAAATCTGCCTATCAACTTTGGATTCCGGGGTTCATCCTCATATCTGGATATTCTTGCGAGTACGAGGTGCCAGAGCAGCAGGCGTGGCACACTCTGTGAGAGATATATTATGTCAACACATTGTGTGTGTGCTTGGATAATATGTAAACGGCGATATTGAAACAATTACCTTTTGTTTCCCCGTCATGTCAGACACGGAAATTGCCACGAAACCAGGTGACTTTCTGGTGCTATTGGTCAGAAATGCTTGGTAATGACATATGTAGAGGGTCTTTCAAATTATTGTTGCGCACGATTTCTTTCCTTTTCTCTCTCCTTCTTAGATAATATATTTCAATCTCAGTTGAGATTTATACCACACTGGCACTGTGAGCGCCACACGGCATAAAAGTCAGCCGCAATACATAAGTGCTGGCTAAAAGACTTGTAATTTCTGGCGTGCTTTGAGTTGGAAGTGCGTCGTTGAGATATTATTGTGTTATTTTATTCTAGCCGGCTGGTTCTAGGAACCGATCAATCACCATCGGATGAAGCTAGTCGATGTTGGTCAGTCCGAGTGCTGAGCTATTTACTAAGGAACGCTCCGGAATCGAGCTGCTAACACCAGACGGAAAAGTTCCCGAGTTTAGTGAGACCAGAAACAACAGGGACGGATTAACTGCGATGAAAACTGTCCCGGCGTAGTGGATGCTGGATTCATAAACTGGATCAATATCCGAAAACCCCGTTCCTGCATAAGTGTGCCTGATTCGCGCATGCGAATGTGTCGGCCGAGCTCCCAAATTCTATCCATGAGCCGTTTCTAAAGGAAAATAAACAACTGAAAAACTTGAATCGCACTCGGACCAAGCAGGTTTATAATTGGGTCATGAGAGCTGCCTCGTATCTACAGAGCATGGGTAAGCGAAAGTTGGGGTGATAGAATGTTCGATTTCGTAACTTTCGACTAGGGTCATTTTAATATGACGGTGACTGTGGGGGGGGGTTCACAGCTTCTAATTATTGTGCCCGATATTAATCTATTTGATGTTGGTGGCTACCGGAAAAACTTATTAGGACAAGAGTTGGCATACCAGACTGAAGAATAGTCCTGTGAAGCTGTCCACGGTAGTGCATAGCTATTGGGTATCTCTGTGAGAGGTTGGGGGAATACCCCTGCGTCAGCCATCGACCATGGAGGGCTATTCAGCCTGGAAGTTGGGGATCAGACCATGCTGAGGTCTTTTCGAGGATAAAATGAGCTGTGGCGTTAGTTGAAAAACCTCTGCCCTTCTTGCGCTGTCATCGGTGCCTTGGACGCAGGGGAACAAGAAAACGTCTGCCATGATAACTGGGAACAGCACGATATACGCGATAAATATCTCCGAGGTTGCACTCCTGCGGCTGACTTATATTGACATTGACAGGCGGTGTCCTGGTCGTTAGTCTCACCAAGCGAACTCGGACTGTGTAGATGTCTTAGACACATCCCGCCGTGTCAACTACCACATCAGAAAACCTTGAGATACGGCATATTCGACCACTCGAAGCCGTTTTCATCACAGAGTGTCCCTTCCTGCCAATGGACCAAGGTCTGGACCTTCCTGGTGGCTGGCTTGGGACGCTGGGATGTCCCGGGAGATCAACAAAGAACGTTAGCGTTTTAGAGGCCTGTGCTGTCAAACTGCTCTCCTCGCTTCCATCAATGGGCCGCACCAGCAAAAAGCACAATAGTCGTCGGCTTCTCTTTCCGAGTGTAAAACGCCATCAAACCAAAGAAAGGGGAATAGGTATGTTGATTCTGGGCGATAAAGGTATACGATACGATATCTTGAACTCACTTTGTGTTATTATATTATATATCTTTGGCTTGCAAAAATTTCTAAACGCTATCACAGAAATGGTGATATATGGGTCGAAGGAGGTCAATCGGGGTTACAATGACCGATCTTAATTCCCCGCCGACCTCCACGTTGTCACATTTTTGTCATTTCGTTATGCATGAGATCCACGCAAGGGTAGAAAGAAAATATTTCTCCTCCCTCAGCCGGTATTCAAAATCACCACGTGTGGGCTTGCGTGGTGAGCGATAAACGTCAGCATTCTATTACTTCCTATTATATATAAGATCGTTCGAATTCGAATAATATATTCGAAGTTTCGGTAGCTATAGCCGAAATATTCGATCAGCTAGATTCAATCGATTTTGGTATGAATCAAACCATCAGAATTCTCCGACGAGTCTAATTGAGAACACTGAGGATCATACGATATCGAAGTCAACGGCCTTTTCCTAAATACATGTGGCGTCGCGGAGCAAGGAGCTCAGATATCTAACACGGCCGGGATGACGGGAAGGTCCTTCGTGAACCTTTGCCCCTGTGTAACTGTATAAGCTATGTGTTGGGTTGATCGT
This sequence comes from Arthrobotrys iridis, assembly GCA_036971165.1. Classification (NCBI taxonomy): domain Eukaryota; kingdom Fungi; phylum Ascomycota; class Orbiliomycetes; order Orbiliales; family Orbiliaceae; genus Arthrobotrys; species Arthrobotrys iridis. Next base: position 2,176,288 of record JAJTTS010000004.1, read on the forward strand.
CGAAGACAACTCCAATGCCGGAAGATCCCCTTTTGTCTGTCTTCAAGCACGCAAGCCTCTCGCTACTTAATGAAATTCGAAGTTAGATGCTTTACTACGTAGCCGCTGCGAACACTGAAGTGCCCGATCGAACGACCCTTTTGAAATTGTATTGGCGGATATCGACCACGTGGTGGTGGTGATTCTATACTATGGTTTGTTATAGTTCTCTGCACAGATGAATTTTGTGGAGATCTTGAGATGATGTCTCCATTCTTCACAAAAACCTGGAGCCAAAGTTTCATTGGGAATATAACCACAGTGTAATATGTAAACAGTTAGTACCAGTGCATGGCAATGCGCTGACTGCACATTGTTGAGTGAGCGCCGGCATACCGGCATCTGTGAGGCACGAATACTTCATGCAAATAAAGCAGAGCATCGCCTTCGCGTCGCATGGCTGCCAATATTTGTTGCAAGCCCAAAAGTGGGTACGTTTCTGGTGAGCGGCTGCTAAAGTACTTTACCCAGCCTGTTCATAGACGTCGGGGTAGGTACGCAATCCATCCCGAAACGTTTAGCCGTGGTCTCAATTAAAACCATTTAAAATCCGATAAACCTGTGGGTGTTGCGAGTGGGGTGTTTCCATTTCCAAGAAACAAAAAATCTAGTTGCATTCGCCGTCGTTGTAGACGAGCTGCGAGGCTTTTTGCAGGGTGGGTCGAGCACACCCATTTCAACTCGATATTTTGGCAGCTCTGCCAATCATACGTCTTCATTCATAGTTTTCTACTCACAAGCTCCAGGTGGCAGAGATCCCGTCTTCGGTTCTTCTTAACGAGAAGGCTTCAAACACTGCAGCAGTATCATGTACCTGTGCGGTTGACATAGGCCCAGTACTGGTCCTTGCATCACGCAGCCTTCCGATGTTTAACAGCAGCATTGTTTACTTAATTGGCCTTCTTTATGTTGTGGAGCGTTGTCCAGTTTCAAGATTGTACCACAGAACCTTTCAAATAATACACCATCTCAAGTATTCCGTGAAAGATGCTGCGAATGTTTTTACCATGAATTGGCGCGAGAGTTTTAGCGTGGGGAATGACCTGGAATTCTCTTGCCCTTCATTGCCCAGGATCTTGCTGGCGCGGTTATGAGAGATCGGAGCTAGACTTCCTATCTGTGGCTATTTCGTGCAGCCCTCTTAACCATTCGCAGCTAGGGATGAAATTGAGCAAGGGATACACATCCCGTCTCTTCAGAGTGTGGGAAAAAGAAGAAACGTCACCAAGATCCACCACGATAATCTCTGCAATGGTTCTAGAGGCCCCTCTGGAAGGGGAAAAAAAAAAAAAACAAAAAAAAGGGACCAGCTGCGCAGCCCATACCACCTCTTAGCCCAGCCAGCATTCGATCAGCCCAGCAGGAAAAGGCTCAATGTGACCGAAGCAGCGCTCTTCAATGAACCCCTGCGTGAACTCTCAAAGGGATTTGGGACGTGGGAGAGGACCGCGCTTCGGCCAACCAGCGGTCAGGTCTGGCCAGTCCACCCCAGGGGTGCGTACAGGCCCAAAAGGAATACGGGAGCGAGATAATCGCAACGGGTACCTCAGTAAGACAGGAACGGTAGCCGCTTTTTTGTTTCTTTTTTTCTTCTCTTTCCCATGATTTTGAACCCTCTGGAACTCTCCGAGAGTGATTGACAAGTCACATCCGCCTTCCACAGAGAAAAATCGAGCCGGCCAGTTACAAGAGGATATGAGGTCCAATCCGAAAACGAGATACAAGGGATCCTCTTTTGTCAAAAGATGGCCTGGTTCGTATCCTCCCCCCTTGCTTTTTCTTTGCGGGAAGAACCTGTGATAAAACTGCTGGCCTGTCTCATCGTGATGTTAGAAAAATGTTGATAATCTTCCCCAAATCCTGCTTTGTTACTCCTGCTTCCTACTCCCAAGCCTCCAGAACCCTCGCTCCCCTTGCATACACAAAACTCTGCCGTCGATAACCAGCACCGCTTGCAGTAACATAATAACCTATTTGCTACAGCATCCCTTCGACTGAATAGTTGTTTAGTTTTACCAGTAATTGACTGGGACAGCCAGGGCAGGGTTTCCAGCAATTGCGTCTTACCAACGCACATACAGGGTAAAATAGGCATTTACATTCTGGATCAGTTTATAGAAGCATCTATGCCCACCACGCCGCCCTCTACAAATACCTGCCGGCCCGCCTAGAGATTTTGATGCGTGTGTCAAACATTAAATCAGGCACACTATTTATTCTCTCACGATTCTAGTTCCCTTCTCTTGTTTCTGACGTATTCGATTTGGGGATCGTTTGACAAGTTTCGACTGTACCTTGACCATATTTGAGGATTACTCAGAGGGTGGTGGATGCAGATATTATCTCTTGCATATCCACGACACACTTGCTTTGCATATAATTAAACGTACGCATTTTACTTGTACATGAACCTGAGATAGAGTACGAGTTTCATCGCAGAACTCGTACTTAATACTATCGACCTGCCCGGCCGATATCAAGCCATGTCTTCGCCTCTTACATCTTCCTCCTCGACGGGAACACTAGTCGAACCTTTCGATTCTTACACTATCCATCAGACACCGAGGAGAAAATCATCGTCCTCCCATGGGTCCTCGGTCACTATGATTACGACCTATCCCTCGAATGAGGAGGAGTTTTCAAGATTTCCTGAAGCGGTCAGAAGAAAGGTACATATCCTCATTCTTGCCACCTATCTCAACCCATATACCCCATTTGGTGGATATTGAAGTTTGCTAAATGTTCGATGGCTTCGGCTGCAACAGTACTTTAGCAGCGTAGAGCGGCTCCGACTAACCCAAAAGTCGAACAACAATCGATTAGCCTGTGCCAACGCAACAGCCTCCTCCGCACGACCCGGATCGAATTCCTCGGATTGTTATAAGAGACTAAGTGTTCTACGGCACCCGCACGCTCATAATAAGAAGGAAGAAGCCAAACCTTCAATACCCCCTCAACTTTTGCTTGCCGAGTCCGATGCTCTGTGGTATTTGAGATTACCGGACTCGATTAAGAGGAAGTATTTCTCCAAGGAAGAACGCAATATACTACAGCGACGATGCCAGGAGCTCTTCCCTGATGCCGTCGCCGATCGAACAATATATCTTTTACCGCCACGTTTTGCCAATCGGAGCCTTACGACTTTGAACAGCCATTCGTCTGCGTCTATTAATATCTACGAAACCACCATAGAAAAGGAGAATCTAGATTTCGACCAATCGTATAAGTATCTCGACTTCCTTGATAGACCCTCGTCCAGGTCAAGCTCAATAGAAGATACGACAACAGATTTCTCTTCTCTCGCTCTTCCGATGCAGAACTTTGAGCCAACTCCACTGAAGGCGGCACCAGCGCCTGTCGACATGGCGTCCCGGCGTCTCATGAGACGGTCAATGTCTCTCACCAAAAACTTTAGACAATCTCGTTCATCTTTCACTGGCTTTGTTTTCACAGCCTCGACTCCAACGACCCGTTCTCACTCCCACTCCCATTCCCACTCGCTCTCCTACGATTCCATGAGAGGATCTCTTTCGGGGACTGGGCTAGAACATGATGCAACCTTTTGGCAAGATCCCGATGCTCGGCATAAACTACGACTTTACCTTGCATCACCCCAAAACTTCGATGAAGCGATCGAGTTTGGATTCCCATCATTGACAAAGGACAATGATGATTCTACTAAGAAATCCGAAGTCGTCGAAACTGTTTCAATAGTTACAGACGAGACAGAAGAGAAAATCCTTAACACTGGCCTTCGACCACGACCAGCTACGAGTGGAGGCGTTGAGTCAGGCCCGCGCCAGAACTCACGCAATCTTAACATACCTTCAAGGCTCGACAACCGAGAAATGACACTACGTATGACGTTGACTCGGAAAGATCTTCGAGCCCACGATGACGAGATATATGGCTGGCAGCAACCGCTGCAGAGCCCTCTTGGCCCACCAGATAGCCCACTATCACCACTTGATGTACCTGTTGCGCCCCTTATTCCTATGGCAACTGGGAACCAGAAGAAGGGTACGGTTACTAAGGGCTGGAAAAAGATCTGGAAGAAGATCAGCAACGTATAAGCTGTGATTTTTCCGTCCTCGATCACCATACCGCGTTCATCATTTTCACGCATCCTTCCACGGAGATCGGTTCGATCTCGACCCATCTGACCATGATTTTCCTTTGTATTCCACAAAAAACTTCTTTATTACGGAACCTATCACATCTCAGCAATATCTTTTCATCACAGTTCTATATTTGGAGGGGGCTATCTGAATTTCTTGTTTTTCATTTCGCAGGTGCCTTGGAGTTTCTTTCCTTTGATCAACCAGACCTTTCGTTCACACCCAGCACCTAACACCGTCGCCAGAGATATACGATGGTATTTCTTTTTTTGATATCATACGTGGGGTCACTGATCAATACCCATCAAACCATTTTGCCGTCAGCATTTTGAGCGTTGATTCATTTTTTTTTAATTTTCCTTATTTTGACTTTAATTTCACATCAAATTTTTTTTTTTGATTTACTTTTGATTTACTATTTCACTTTCATGATACCAATGGCACGTATGCATTCTTTTCTTCGTCTAAATAGCTAGCCTGGTTTTTTTTTTTTTTATCTTGGGAGACTTTTGCTTTCAGTTTCGATAGAGAGGGGGTTGTTCCTTGTCCAATTTTACACTCTTTGAAAATGAGTAAGGATGGGGGAGGGAGGGTGAAAAAATCATCAGACTCTCCGTCCAATAAGGATGAGGGGGAATAATTCAATGAAACCTGCCATTCAACCAAGGCAAAAAATTTCGTGCAAGTTGTTTTCGGTGATACCGTTCTCAGTGTTGAGAGGAAACTTTACTTTTCCAATTGATCCTAGCTAATCAAGCAACTTCATTGAATTCTGCCGTAATACTATCACCTACCAACTCACCCTTGTTTCTATCGCCAAAAACTTGCACACTTGTGCAATTGTAATGCAATGTCAAATCATAAGATCACCTTGATATTCTTCTTCTAAAAAAAAAAACAATAAAAATAAAAATAAAATAAAATAAAATAAAAAGTAAAAATTTATATAGGGAAATGTTCCAAGTGGCTCTCACATGCTGTGGAAGCGAGAGAGAGAGAGAGAGAAAGGAATACTTCATCCAATTGCCTGGAACTACGACGCGACTCCCTGATCAATAGCTTCAGCGAGTCTAGTTCATCCTTGATAAGTGAATATCTTAAGACCGAGCTCAGCAGCTACATGGGCGGGCGGGGCCCGTTTGTATCAGGCCGGGGCTGATCAATCCCTTTGGTTCAACCGTTGTGGCCGTGGTCGTTGAACCGCAACCGAAATTTCGGCCCATCTTTCTTTTTAATTTTTCATCCAACAGGTGCCGCCGTTTTGAATATCAAATTTCGTCAACTTCTCCTTGAGAGGGTGGCTTTTTTGACCGACGAAAGAAGCTTAATCGCATCTCATTATCCCAGCCTTTGGTACTGAATTCAGGCCTGGTCAGTGCTTTCTGACTGCCCGAATCCGATAAAGCCTGTATTTTTTTGGGGAAAATTGGCTACAGAACCTCTCTATCGTCTCTCGCCCGTTGAGCTAGAATCTTCCATGATTTCCCCGTGGTCTTTCGCTCGAGGAACCGGATACGGAAAAACCCATCCGAATGCTGCATGCATCTTTCCAAGAGCTTTTGACTGCCCCTGAAGATACTCTTCCCCATCTAGGAATTTTGCACCGCTGGTTGCGATTGAAGAGGAATGAGATCATCATCTGGTCTCCAGTTAACGTTACCAACAGGGGGAAGAAACTCCGAACTGTGGAGTATTTTGTTCTGTGGAGCCCAGCTCCTTTGGGCCAATGGATGAGAATCAAAGGAACGACTTTATCTCATAAGGCTTAGGAGGCTAAGAGGCTAAGACCAGTGGGGTTTTGAGAGTTAAGAGTGGGTCTTCAACCCTCCTTCCTGTTCCTAGCATTTTCTTTATCCCTCGTCCACGTCTGTCAGCTTGGGCTCCACCTTTCGAACGCCCAGGGGCACTCCCATCCTCATTCGCAATGGAAGCGCCTCGATTCTGAGGGAGTGAGCACATGCGGTGGAGTTTTTCTATGATGGCTAACTCACATGACTTGGATAGTCCTTAAAGCTTATCTGGTCCTGCGATGCACTGATATCAGAGGCCGATGGGGTTCAATAACTCTATGATTGTATCATGTTCCATTCAAACTGCCCACAAAATTCGGTAATTCTACACGGAGTATTGTGCTTGATTGAATTCAAGGGCTGTGGATTTCATTATATCAAAGCTTAGCTCCAAAACTCTCAAGCTGATCAGAAGGCATCCCTAAAGGCTGAGGCGTTCAAAAAAACGACTGAACGCGGTCCAATCAAGGCCCCGCCACGTTGACCCCTCGTGAGAATCACTGATTACCAAATATTTGTCGGATGGCCAATCCCTGGATCGAAATCAGTTAGCTGGAAAAACAAAATTCAAGATCAGGGTCTGGTCCATGGAACCAATGAGTAAAGAATCGCGCTTTTGAACATTCACGCTGATGGGATACCCTGCAGGTGCAGCACATGCATGGGATCGATAATCCCTTTTCCCTCACACCGTGCTTATTCACCTTTGCGCATAAACGCCCCCCAACTTCCAATGCGATGGAAGATGCATCGCTGTCATCTTTCTTTTTATCCCGTCGCTGCCTAACCTAGATCTGTGCCATATATTACGAGACTAATCTGTGCCGTGCTAACATAAGTTTTTTGATACGGTAGTCCGCAACATTTGCTCATCACCTGCAAGACGCAAGTTTTAATATAAAAGCTTAAGGCATGTACGCGTACGATCGAGGGGAATTGGGGTTTCAATATTTTTGGTATTTAGGCGTAAACATAATTGACTGTGCGAGGTATCAAACTCACCAACTTATTATCTAAAAGTTCGGGATCCTTTTCCCTTACTAAGATAATATCTTGTATCAGAATCTCTTAGTGAGCATCAAGCTAGGCATCTATCATCCAAGCCGAATGATCTGTAGTCAGGATACCCCTGAATAGCTAAATCGAGTGCCTTGAGGAATCATTCCTTATTTTTTTTGACGTTCCAAAACGCATTTGATGTTTTGAGAAGTATGTACTATAGCCGTTTGAACTACGAAGTGACTGACAGCGCATAACTGCTTAAGTAGTTGCCGGGAGGTTGTTTTCGACACATGTTGGTGATAGACTAGTCACATCTGAAGCTGCAGCGAGAGCTTAGCTGCAATAGATGTGCCTTAGATGACCAATATGCAACTACCTAGATAATGCCGGCCGCGGTATACGAAGTGCATAAAAGATAACACCCATTACCAACTTTCAACCACTAAAAGTATATCAAACTCAAATATTCAAAGACACGGCAGGACTACCTTGCACGCCGACCTTACAAGTTTTTTGCGCGCGCATATGTGCAAAGCTACGAGTACCGAGAAGGGGGGGGCGAAGGCGTGACTAAGAGAAACCTGCAAGTTGTTCAAGATGTGGAAAGGGAAAAAAAAAAAAAGCACAGACGACCCCGAGTGAAGTCGGGGCCTTCGACGATTCGATTTCCACTCCGTCCTCGCCAATGCATGTCTCGAAACGAGAGCGGCTAGAAATCTCGGTACCTTTCCACCTTCACACGGACGCACGCGGCCAAAGGGGCCCGAACGCCGCTGCGATACAGCAAACACGTCTACGGATCCGGAGTTCGAAGGAGTGTCCTCGATATCAAACGCTTTCTTTTTTGAATTTGCAAATGAATCTATCAAGTATTAAATTAAACATTGTGACGCGAATCAACCCACTAGGTTAAGAATATAAACCACGGACTAGAACATATCATCAACCGTTTACCAGCCGTCATTACGTTCGTTAGTCATGGGTTCGCTGCACATAGCACGTACTTTCGTCTCAAAATCCCCAGATAGCAGCCCTGAGTTATAATAGGTACAACAGCTATACTTTCCGCATTTTGCCAAATACAAAAAGGGAAGAGAGACTTCATATTGAAACGTGGAACCAAGGGCAGTTCTAATTGTAGCGTTTAAGCCTAAGAAGGAATTCTAATTCCGTACACCACGAGAAATTGGATGATGTAGATCTTTGTTCAAAGGCGTGGTCGCTTGCGTCGGCAGATAGGCCGGAATGGCTAGCCTAACGGCCCTCGTATAATTTGTATCCTTGTGTAATCTGATACTATGATGGTATCAATATAATATACCGTGCCTAACGGACGCAGGTTTCTATCGAACGACACGGGAAGCTATGTATCTGGGGAGAATTAACAAGCCACCAGCTAAGTTAGTGTCCCTCGCCAATCTTCAGAGGGCGCTGCACCGGTTGGGGCTGATAAAACAAAAGTGTGGTGTTCTCATTCAATACTTACTTGGTAGTTGAAACTATCGACAAACCGGGCCCGGATTTGAAGGTATTTGAAGGTATTGATATGATTCTTGCGATGCGGTCGATGGTGTTGGGTTGTCTGCAACTAGGATTGGTTCCGCGACTCCCAAATTTTTGAGTCAAAACCTCACGAACTCGGCTCTAGCGCATTCAAGCCCGGCTTCTGAAAACTTCCACCGAGCTGCCGCAGAAATGTGAACAAACCGTCACCACGGTCGCTCTACTAAGATTTCATCGGCAAAACCCAACGGGGTCTCATCTCATTCGCCAGGGTTAAGAGATGTTCATACTCGTAAGTAAATATCTTGCGCTTTTACCATCGTAAATCCCGACTAACCACCCCACTGCTAGACCCGTCTCAGCGACCTCGTCACCATCCAGCCGACCTCCTTCACCATCCCCACCCGTCAAGCGCTCGAAGACCAAATCAACGCCCGTTATGCCAACAAAGTAATCCACAAAGTCGGCCTAGCGATTTGTCTCTACGACATTCTCAAATCATCCGACGGCCTGATCGGCTCTGGCACGGGGAACGTAAACGTCAACGTTGAATTCCGTCTGATAGTCTTCCGCCCTTTCAAGGGCGAGGTGATTGCCGGCCGAATCGCAAACTCAACTCCGAATGGAATCCACGTACGGTTAGACTTCTTTGACGAGATATTCTTGCCCAAGGATTATCTGTTTGAGGGAAGCGTGTTCGATCATAACGAGCAGGTGTGGGTGTGGAGGACGGAGGACGGCGACGAGCTGTTCTTTGATAAAAATGAAACGGTGAGGTTTAGGGTTGAGGAAGAGGAGTTTACGGATAATACGCCTGTGGACCCGGCACTGAGAGATTCTCTGGCCGATGCGGATATGAAGCCCCCGTATAAACTGATTGTAAGTGCATCGCATGGAATTAGCAAGATCGATTCTTTAGCTGACAACATGGTGATAGGGATCATGCTATCAGAGCGGACTTGGTGTCGTTGCATGGTGGTAGATAGTGTACAATACCGAATGACTAAAATATCATGATCAATCATTATCTTTTTAAATTTTTTTTTTTAAATTTTTTTTTTTTTTTTAAAAAAAGAAGTAGGCTGAAGCCGCTAAAGTCAGGATGAACTTGTCCTGAACAAATTCAATTTGCCATCTAGTAACACTAAGGAAAGGAAAGGAAAGGAAAAGAAGGAAGAGCTGAGGCAGTGATGAAGAAGAAAGAGAAGAATCTTTTTAGAAGGAAAGAGACGAAATATCCTATATAAATCTCCTAAAGCTGTGAAAACAGATCAAACAATTGCCGGGAAAGAGGAAACGAAGGCCTCAGCAAGTGGAATATATGAATGTACAGGCTCGAAATAAACACTCATCCAGAAACCGCCCAAAGGTTAAAAAGGATATCCAAATCGACTGTCTTCACTGGTCTCGACAGTTTTCAACCCCACTGATATCGAAAATTGGTAAAATCACAAAATCCACTTTTTGTGCGTTCAAATGCTTATACTTCTTCGTCTGAATCCTCTCCTAAAAGCTCGCCTTCATCATTCTCAACGTTGTCGTAATTATTGAAGTCCCCCCGTGCAAACGAGCCTCGGGTAGTGTACCTCGGACGCCTCTGAAATCTTGAGGAAATCGCCGAGTATATAACTCCTACGACGCTGGGAATAATTGCTATAACAGCCACGATCGCCGACAAAATGACGACAGGGTATCTGATAAACGGCGACTGTGCTCGTGGCTCGTCTCCGAGACGGATAGCACTGTAAATAATGTTAGCATGTGATGTAATATAGCAGCACTGAATAAAACTGAGATTACGTACCCAAGCTTGCCGGGCCATCGTTGGAAAAGAACGTATCCGACTACACCGGCCATAGAGAGTGAAAGAAGAGTAAGGAAGAAAATCCCCACAGCTCCGATACCGCTGCTCTTATTCCTTTGCCATTCTCCCTCCTTTCCTGGGCAACTATGCGAGCGCGAAACATCGAGGGCGACTCCATCTTTGCAAGTAGTTAGAGGGATCCTCCTGTATCCGGTAGCTTCGAACCACTGCCACTGGTCTGGATTGTCAATGCAAGATTGACTGTGGTCTGGGGGCGACAATCCGGGGACCAGCTGGCAAGTGCCATCGGTGGCCATTTCGTAGTTGTAATCACACTCATAATCGTTCCGCGTACATGTGCAGTTTTCGAATGTTTGATGGGGCTGAGGAATTCGCTGTCCGATATAGCATACATGTGAAGGAATTTTACGGGCGTATAGAGACTGGTGGCCAAACAAACAATGGTCGTCGGTGTTCGGGTGGGACGATTTCCAATATTCGAAATCATCGTCATCCGGATTCTTAGGATCTAGAACGCATTGCTTATCTGTCAAGCCGCGGAAGTCAATTGTTGTTGCGGTAAACTTATCAACACCGTTTTCCTTGGCCCAGACGATGAACTTCCTGCTGGTGTCGGAGGGTACACTGGAGATATCGAAAACGTTGACTGCGGTGTCGCTGAAAGTATATTCCTCCCATTTGGCGCCTTCATCAAGGGTATAGAGGATGGACTTCGTGGGCTCGTTCTGCTTGACAATTACGATGATCGAACCTTGGTCGCCGAATTCCCACATGTAAGAGCCCTTATGAATTTCAACCCAGCTGATACCGCCATCGCGTGTAAGGAAGGTATCGCCATTCTTCATAGGTGTTAATTCGGGTCCAACGTTGCCAACAGCTAGCATCAACCCGACAGCACTGGATGAGGAGTAAGTGTGTCGCTTGTCGGCCCTCTCAGTGTATCCGTGGAGATTCAGTGAACATTTTTCAAGCTGGAATCAAGTCAGTGAACGAAAAAGCATCTAAATCACATATCGTGGTATAACTTACATCTCGAGAGGTGCACGAGAAGCGCTCTCCTTTGGAATCCTTTTCTGGAGCGGGAATATAGGTCCAGACACCGCCGTCGTTGTGTGTAATCTTGGTCTTATACTTTTTCGCGGCGCCTGAGTCAACTTCCTTGGTATTGATAACAACATTTGCAAGCGCAACCCCCTCAAGTCCTTGCATTCTCTCAAAATCAACATAGCCTTGTTCATCGCGATTGACATTAGGGCAAGCCATTATGTAGTCGGTACCATTAGAATTCGACTTCAATATGGCGCCATATTCTTTGCCAGCAGCATCGTTCACCGTGACATGTAGGTATACAGCATGTGTGATACTCTCAAGGACGGTGTAGGCATGTTGATGAGGAACTTCGAATCCGCGAGGGAAGTTGGCGTCAGCAAACTTCTTACCATCCATCGATGCGACAACTTTCAGAGTACTCTTCTTGTCGTCCACAACCGCGACGTTGATAAACTCTTCCATTGTCGCAAAACCCTTGATGCCAGTGAACTCAACCTTTTCCTGAGTAAAGAAGGAATCGCTGGTAACAAGCTCCAAGGCGCCGTTTTTGACATCGTCCCCAGCATAACGTTCGCAAAAGACCATATTGTCGTGAACATTCTTCTTCTTCATATAAGAGTTGGCAATCCACCTGCAATATCTGACGTAGCTGAGCAATGACTTCCAAGTGTCACCGCCGTCGGTAGTATAATAAGCGACAGCATGACAGTCGGTGCCAGGACAATCTTTATGGGAAGTCCAGATCATGGAGTCCTTGCGGAGCGGATGAAAGTTTAAGACGTCAATACCCAATCCATTCGGGGGACCGGGAGCTTTGAGGCTCTTGAAAGTTTTACCTCGATCACGGGTATACAAGACGTCCTCTGAAGGGGTGAGGAAGTAAACGTGATCCTTATTCCAGGGATTTGGATAAATGGCAACAATTTCTTTGCCCTCGAATTTGGAAGGTTGCTCCCACTTGTCTCCTTGGTCGTAAGTTATCCAAACACTCTTTCTATTCCGCATGATGACGGTCTATTGTATGCATTGGTTAGCTGTGAGGCTCAAATTTTGCAGCTTTACGCCGAGTGTACCAACCTCATCGCTTCCGGTTGAAGTATCTGAACGTTCGATGTAAAATTGCTCGAGATACGTCTCACCATCGAACTCCTTCGATGTATGCTTGATCTTACCAGTAGAAGGAGCGGGCGTAGCGACTGTACAAACGTTAGAACTGTGTTACAAGGGAGAGAACTATTGTATACTCACGGTCACTGCAATCGCGATCTTCTTCCTTTTCTAGGTCTTCGCCGCCATTTTTGTCGCAATTATCGCCGGGAATGAGACGGTATCCACTGGGGCCCTTAAATTTGTCTGATGGCTTGGAGCATTTGCCCTTGTCGTCGTACTTGAGTTTCTTCGGCACACATTTGTCTCCTGGCTGACCGTTCTCTCTAACAAAATTGATATCACATTCATAGTCCTCTACCGTGCATTTGCAAACCTCGCGCTCAGGTTCTTGCTCCTTGTATAAGTTGTTGACAAAACAATCTGCGTCCTTCTTTCTTCTCCAGAAAAACTGCTTGTGGCCTAGGAGACAGTCCGGTTCGCCCTTATCATCAACACGAGCATACCATTTCTCGAAATCCCCCTTTCCGGATTTATCTTCCTTGCAGGTTCTGCTTCGGATATCGGAGAAATCCAAGTAAAAGATGTAACGGGTTTTGTTGTCATCATCAGCAGGCCCAATTGCGAGCATAGTGAATTTGGTAGAAGTGCTATCCTGTGTTGTTGTCAAAAGCACTGGTGTAATGGTCATACCGAGGTCAACGGACTCCCACGATTTGCCATGGTCTAAAGAGTAGATAATCTTATCTGTCTTTTCGTCCTTGACGGCAACGAAAACAGAACCTTGATCACCGAACTCAAACTTATGTGGTCCTTCTCGGGCCATGGTCCAAGTCAACCCGGCATCATCCGAGACATAGAGGTTTCCCTCGGCGGGGTCTTTGAGATGATTCCCCGTGTTTCCGACGCCCATTACCATACCGGGGGCAGGACTCGAATACACGCGACCAATATTATTAAGTTCGGACACTGAGTGGAGGTGTAAAACCTCGCCGCCAACTTTTATCTCCTTCCACGTCCTGCCATTATCAAAAGAGATTCTCGACTGTATTTTCTTGACACCACCACGAGACTCTGCTAGTTGTGCTGCGTTTGCCACTATATTTGCAAGAATGATACCCTCAATATTTGCGATAGGCTCCCAGTCAACTAGGCCGCGAGAATTGCGATTGGTGTTTGGGAGAATTCTGACGAATTGTGTGCCCTTAGAATTACTGGCGAACATGGCGCCGACAGGATTCGTCGCCTTCGTCGTCAATACGTCGACTTGCAAGCTCGAAGGCATGGATTCAAGGACGGTGTAGGCGTCTTCCTCCACCTTGCCGTGGTCGCTCGGAAATTCAGCTCTATCCCAGTCTTTACCATTGGCGCTTATAAACCTATTCTGCTAGTCAGTACTGCTATATTTGCTGAATCAATACCCTATGATCTTACAAAGCCATCTCTGAAGTTCCGGAGCTCTTGACTGCAACAATCAAGAATTTCTGGACCACGGCGACACCCGTGATACCCTGGTAAGTGCTGTGCCCATCCAGTTTCGGTTCTGTCGCGCTATCGAGGCCATTCTTGAAGTAATCGTCGGAGACGTAAATGCGGCGTTTGCTTGAGGCATACATATTGGAGCCTTCAACGATACAGAGAATGGTGTCGGCAGAGGCGGCTTCGAATTGTGTCGTGGATTGAGCAAAGGTGCAACCATGTGTGTCGTCAAGTAGTTTGATTGGTTTCGTCTTAAAGTTGTCCTTTGTGTAGTATGCCTATACGAGCATTCTCTTTAGTTCTGGATGTCATGTGCGATAATAACGCCGCGAAACTAACCCTCTGTTTGCAATCTCCAAGCTCATAGTCAATCGCATCCTCACAAACTTGTGCCAATAGAATAACGTAATCTGATTTTGACTTTCCAGAGTGAAAGTTCAGCGCAGGTAATGGAGACTGGCGGTTACTCGGCAGGTCTATTGAATCCCATTCCTGCCATGTTTTGCCTCGATCATCGGTTTTGTAATGTTTCTCGCTGAGTGTGAGAATGTACGCCTTGTTATTGTCGAATGGGTGCTGATACATGTCGACAGCCTTCCCCTTGCCCTCCGAGACAGCTTCCCAAGTTGCACCGCTATCGCCGGATCTGTAGACGACGCCATGCATTTGATCGAAACTCAGAATACACTAAACGGATTCAGCAAAACACGGTCCATGTTAGTCAGTTACGAGCTTACACAGGTATTTCCACATCGAAAACTGGAGCCCAAAGGATGTTTGGAATAAAATATCTTACGGGACTGTCTTCAAAGTAAAAGTATTCCTGCGGCGTACTTGAAAAGCTCGTTTTCTTGACGGTGACCTTCCCATCGGCCTCAACATGGTCCGGCGTGACACCTAACAGCGCTACCAGGAACGGTAGGCTTCGCAGCAGCCTCATCTTGACGGTTGAACGCTCTCAAACGCCAGTTTTGGAAGGTTAAATTCCGATATCGAAGGGGTCGTTATTTCGGTGATAGTAGTTTTGATTTGAGGCGTGATGAAGAAGAGATGGAATATCGGATGGCTTTCCTGAAGCTAGGTGGTAAGCTGGGATATCGATAGGCGGGCTTGGAGTAGTCGTGTTCGTAATGCCTGTCGCCCAGCCCACGCCACAAATAGGAAATCGAGATGCGGGCAAACTGACTAGTTAACGGTGATGATGCGGCCTCTGTTCCAGCGTGACCCACCAGCTCTCGGCGTATAACGAGAGAAAGGAGGAGATCGTGTTCAAATGAAAGGATTCAGGACAGCACTCTGGGGAATACGAAGGTTGGTTTACGTGTGCCAAAAAGCGGGATCGGAATGCGGTTGTGGTCCGCAGCCTCGTAAGAACTTCCTCTGATAGATTAAGTACTTTACGTATGGCACTATACGGTGAGGCAACACAGTTTCGCAAACGTTATCGCTTGGACTTCGAAGGTGGGCTGCTTTCGAGGCAATTAGTATTATTTTGTACCGACTGCGCAGGTATTCTTCATTTTATTTTATTATTATTATTATTATTATTATTATTTTTTGGGGGCGGGGCAAAGAAAAGAATGGCTGGTCCATATGAGTTTCTCAGATTCGGCCGGAACACAGTCTATCTACAAGTACTCTGAATATTTGACAAAGTGTCCACATAGCACTTGAGATACTTGTAACTTTTCATTGATGCTATCAACAAGCAACATGGGTAAGAACTGGGGGGCAAGTACCATCAGATTACGACAACTTGCAACCTGTTACCCAATATAAAATCCCACAGCAAGGTAAACCACCGGGCGCATCTGGGAGAGCTATCCGACCAATTATATCCGACCTGGGAGTACCAGACCAGGGCCTCCATAAATGTTGATTAATTGGTAGCATGGTTGTGTAACCCACTTTTAACAGTGTTCTAGTTACGGTCTCAACATCGGCGCAATCAGTCTGCAATGCATCCGGTTGCAATTGGCACAAATGTGATTGTGATTGCGGCTAACCTACCAAGCACTCCTGGGCGTCTCAAAACCCCCAACTTTTTGTCCGGCTGTTGTATGTTGGGTTTCTGTTGAAACGTTTTCGAGTGCCGTGTTCATACAATAATAAAAATAGGTAGTGGAAGGCCAGTACACGCGCATGCATGGCTTCAAAGCGCAATCTGTTCGGATGCTCTCCCCCAGACTAGGATGTTCTTGCCTGAGAGCACACCGAGGTGGGAGGCAAAATATATCATGTGGGACCAGAATCCGCTTGATAACTATCAGCATTGGGTGCTGTCACGTACCTGGTCGAGACTCTGAATGCTGATGGATAGGAAAGCTTCAGACTTGGGGGTGCGAACTGAGTTGAGTACACCGGTGCCCAAGTCTATAATTCTAGATTTCAATGCATAATATCGATATCAGCTAGTGTAACCCACTGTCGGACGGATCTCTTTAGGTTCTGCGATAGACCCGCAATTTGATAGCCATAGAACGGCTACGGTTGTCTTGGTAAGGATATCGGGGAGAGATGATAGTGGGTATCATCGTGCATATGAATTCAAATACTAGCCATCATGGTGATCATGATCATGAAGAATATGACTGAACCCCGGATACATGAGGTAGGAATACAACCAAAATCAAGTGAGAGGAGATGATCTCAAAACATAAGAAGATGCTCGCAAACGCCGATACTCAGACATGTATGTGGAAATCCGTGGACGAAGATGAGATACTGTAGAGGCAGACAGGAAAGCAAGGAGGAATTAATCTCAGCTCTGAGATAGAGTATTTACAAGATCTTGCTTAATCTCGTAACGTCGCCAGCGAGATATCTAAATGCACTATGTTAGCAAGGCCCCAAGTTTAGGAAAAATGTGAAGCCGATGATTGAACTTACAAGCTTCCAGCAATAACAATCGGCCCTTCGCAGCCGACTTCGCAACTCCATTGAACAGCTCCCTTCAGATCGGAGCCCCAGCTTCTGACCAGTCCCTTGGGACCAACCAACTTCTCAGCTTCTTTCGCCAACTGGCCCGATTCCTCTGCTTTGACCCAAGGCATTCCATCGACTGGCCCAAACTCTACGGTGCTAACGACATCACCTTCCTTCAAAAACTCCCCGAGGATAGCCTTTGCATCTTTGCCGTGGCTGATCCCAACAACCCAAGTGACATTCCGTTGTTGAATTCTGGCTCTCAAATTCTCGTCGACAAACTGTCCGAGAGCTATAGCAGCTTCAGGATTATGTGCCCCATCGATGATCATCTCCTGCTTTTTGCCTATTGATGATTTGACCGTGATCCATTGTAGCCTGCCCGGGTTCCTTGCCTCAGAAACACCCTTCTTAACTGCTTCAGCTGTAATTTGCGGGTATGTCTTCGCGGCAACCGACAGTGCATGGATAGCACATGCGAGATTTGAGTGCTGATACTTTCCGAGCAATGAAGGGGTGTATGATTGCAATCCGAATGCCGGTGTTCTGATCCTGACAAGATTTGGAGTTGTTGTCGGAATAGGTGCTGGCACATCTCCGCTGACAGGAACGTCTTCCACATCATCAATCTCAGGTGCAGCAAGAACAACTTCGCCTGCACCTACCTCTTCCTTCACTTCCTGAATAACCTTCAAAGCACCCTCCGGATTTGAGGCGTCAACCACACACGGCGCACCTGGCTTCATTATCCCAGCTTTCTCTCTGGCAATCTTCTCAATTGTATCGCCCAAGAAATCGACATGGTCCATCCCGATCTTCGTTAAAACCGTCACAACTGGTTCTTTGACAACGTTTGTCGCATCGAGTCTCCCTCCGAGCCCAACCTCAACTACAGCTAGTTCCACTTTTTCTTTACTAAATATTTCGAAAGCGGTTGCGGTCAACAGTTCGAACTCTGTGGCTCCGATGTTTCCATCCTGATTTCGTTTTTTAACAAGGGCTTCGGTTTCGTGGAACAGCGTTGAGTCCACAATCTTTTCATTGAGAGAAATCGAATCCCATCTGTCGACCAAATGTGGGGATGTGAACCGGCCGGTACGGATGCCGCTGGAGGTCAAGGCGGAGGAGAGATAGGCGCAAACGGAACCCTTGCCATTGGTACCTGCGACATGAAGTGCTCGCCACGCGAGACTCGAGGATGGAATGAGCTTGATGACCCGGGAGAGAGCGAGGTCGATACCCATTTTAGAGGAGGCAGTGGGGCGAGAGAGGGAGGGTTGAAGGTCGCCTCCACGAATGGAGTGGGATGGAAGGTACTAACAAGGATTGTCGTGTGATTGGAGGGGTGGTGGGAGCTGGAGATGGGACGTAGTTGGAAGCACTAAATTTTGTATGTGAGTTTTGCAGCAGAACAAAGCAAGGTGCAGGGGTAATGTTCAATCCGCGTACTTGCGAACAGAAACACCAAAAGTTTCCGTTCACAAGATTAATGAATAATATCCCAAGCAGATGTCTCTGCAGATATCTCTGCAAATAATCCACTAGTAAATTTATATTTGCTACACTGGTATCATGATATCAAAATTGCCTGCCTATGCCATACAAAATCAGGCTGCGGATGGGAATATCCACCGATCGAAATCATACACTCATATCCGGTCTTCAGGTGCAGTCCTTAGCCCTTTATAAATTTGTCTCGAAATTTTCCGAAATTTTAAACGCCCGATCATCTGCGGTAGTACAATAGTGTAGCAGCCTAACTTTGTTATATACCGTGTTGAATTACATTTCGTTTGGTAGACGGGTATGGATGCACATGGATCTAGGCTACATGAACGGCCCTAGAATGATCCTGCCGTCTCTATAGCAAATTGGTAAGAAGGCTTTCATCGAGTGTGTGGACCGGCTCAACAAGCGGCTGGTCACAACGAGACAAGTGGACCGCCGAAGAACCAGGTCAATTCCATTCCTGTCAATTATATTTGCCTCCTGGGATACAGAGCGCTTCAATCGTTTGCACAGGTATTCGATGGCCCAGCGAAGATATGATCCGTCGGACATCCAAAATCAAAATCTTTCTAACCAACCCCCCTTCCAGTTTCCCGCCCAAGTCCGTAGATCTGTCGGTAAACTTGCATTTGTCTCCTCTAGCAACCTTTCGAATCGGCCATATATAACCTGAGGCAGATAGACAGTCTCAATATCACCAAGGCAATCTACCTCCGCATTCGATGTGACTCTCTGGAAATAAACTTTGACTGCCCGAGTCGCCGTTGGTTTTTCTGATCTTGTGATCAAAGTATTCGGATTAAATACCCAAATATGCACTCCCTCGTCTGCTTCTTCTGTCCGTCTCCCAGACCCGTCGAGGTGTTGTTGTGATAGGATGCTGGCGCCAGGCTTGACAAGGAATTTCCGTTGTCCCGTATTATCGACCAGATACTGTAGATGTGCAGATAACCATTGGGAGAGGGTGTAACTGTCCACTGCCTCGTCACCGTTAGCCCTGAACGAGCCGAGACCTAGCGATAGCGACCATTTCATGAGTCTAATGCCGTCCACCTTTGTATCAACGATTCCGAGAGAAGCGCTACAGACTCGACAAATCACGGCCTCTGCCTCGTTGGATCCGGTTTGCTGTTCCGAATATCAGCTTTTATTCACAAAAAAGAACACTGAGTTGTTTGCGTAGGAGTTGATAAAAAGATGTCCCGTATCATATAGGGACCTCCTGCGAATTTCAAAGTCGCAACAGGCAAAACATGATAGGGCCATCCGAGCCTCCCACAAAAGACAGGGAGTCGCCCGTCGTTCCAAGTAAAATATCCAAAGGACCCACTCCGAGGAGGGTTCCAAAATCTAGATCACAAGCAACTAAAGCGACTATGGCCAGAGTGTATATGAAGCTTGGCATGGTGGGTCCGTCTAGGACGAATGTATCGGTGATGTAAAGTATTGATAGTATACGCCAAATTCGTATGACTTAATCACCTTCTTGTCGTCCACCCACTCTGGGTCGTGCACGCTGTGTATGGGAGTACGGAAAGCGTTTGCTTACCTTGAAAAGGATGTCCTCACAGTCATCTTTTCTAAGGAGGAGATACATTGGGTCCACAAGGCCTACTCTGCTTTCGGCTACTATCCTACCTGCGCCAGAGTATCTGCTTCCTTCAGGGCTACCCTTCTTGTTATGTGGTTTGTGACAATGCCAGAGATCCATCATATCAGCCCAGTGCTCCGAAGGTAGATTCTTCCATTTCTCTATCCTTCTCTCCGGGATGATCTTCGTTGTACAGGTACTACAACGGAACGAGTATTCCGGAGACAGAAAAGACGCGTCCCAGGGATCTTGTACAGGGCTGAAAGAAGTCTCATATTCCCCCGACGCAAGGTAGTCTTGTGACGCTGGAAGTCGGTAAGTCGTCGCCGGAACGAGTGTGATTGATGAATTGTCGATCGGCGTCGGTAGCATAATATGGGTGGTTCGAACCCCATACTTCACAGTCAAGGCACGCCTGGAAGGGTGTAGCCCGACAAAGGTTGGCGGCTCGCCATCCTGATGTTCGATACTGACGGAGACCTGTTTGATATTCGGGAGTAGTTCGCAGAAGTACAACGGATCCGGCATCAAGCCTCTTATCGGATGGACCTAAGGGTGCTGAAGCCTTGAACAGAAGTGCGAGAAGAAATGTAGAATTTGAAAATCTAATTTGGCATTTGTTTTCTGAATTTAAAGAATTTCCGTATCCAGCAAGTCCGCCAAGTCGCGGTGACATTCAACAAATCGTAGCGAAGCTTCACATTCAACAATCACTTTCGGCTTCCACCCTAACGAGCATTGGGAGATTTAGAGACGTCGCAGATTGTATGCATAGCTGTGGGGTTAGTATATGCCTCTAGACCGATTAGTATAGTCCAGCCAGTGAACGATCCGGTTTACGTGATTACCCAGCCCACGATATATCAAAAGACATTTGTGAAGGAGAATGGGGATTTACTTATGACGACTTCACTCAACGAAGGGGGTCGAATCTAAGTACGCTTCTTCGCTCCTCTTAAAATCATTCGGGGAAGAATCGTATGATTGTGTTTCGACAATTCCTTTCAGACTTTTGTTCCCATCAATCTATAAATTTAAATTTGCCAAACATGCGTCTAAGAACCTTTCCAAATCTCTTAGTCCAAGCGACACTCCTCCACCGAACTCTGAGCGCTGTGGTTGAACGTTCAAGCCAATTACCGAAGCTTCATCCCAAAGATCAAGTTATTCTCAACATGGGGTCCTCGTGGTCTAGTCCCGCTAGCAGAGGGGAACAAATATTGAAACCAGCGGATACAATCGCTGCCGACCCGTCCGAAGACCCGAGGTATCGGAGATTCATGCATTTGTTGAAGCTCAACCATCATGATCATTCGATTTTCTATCACAACTTACAATATCACAACCATTTGCCATACGTTAGTAACTCTAGTATTTCATCAAATAATGGTCTTTATTACTGTATTATAAGATGCTAATTCTCAGGTTGAGTTATTGTCTAGATCTTGGCAACGTCATATATTTTTGGTGGGAGTAAAGAGCATCTCCACGATATCTACGAAGTAGAGTCGAAGGAGCTGGAACAATGGCAAGATTCGCCTGAGGAAATAGACCCAGACAACTGGCGGGCTCATCTCGGCGACAAGAGGTGAAGTATTTCCTGAAATTATCCAAGCATCTAGCTTTGTTACTAACAGCTTTTGTCAGATACCAGCGAGCATACCTCAACTTCTTTGAGGATGAAATGGAACAACGAGGTCACGACTGGAAAGCTACCCTTTGGCATTTTTTAACAGATAAACATGTTGACGAAGGAGGAGATGATTGGGACAACCACCAGCTATTGTATGGCCTCACGGAAGGACGTATGTTTCCAAGCTCCTAGTCGTGGCAATCATCAGGACTGTGCTAATATAGTAATGGTATAGTCGGTCACCCCCTCATTCACCTCGGATATGCTCTTGAGCTTGATGATAAAGGCTTAGCGATGGAAGCTCTTGCCATGGCGGCTGCCTCGTATAATAAAGTCCATGAATTCGTGGACAATCCCTACCCCCCACTCCCTTTCATCACCACAGATGAAATTCGTGAAATCCTCGACAAGCTCTTCGACAATCGCGACTATGACGACGTTTGCGACAAATACGGCATTGGCCACCCTGAGAAAATTCTTGAAGACAATCCACCATACTTTGCATTCTACACTTACGTTATCACAAAAGAACGGGCTGCTCTTTTGGCAGCATTCGAAAAGCAGGTTGAAGCTTCGGTAATGCTATTTACCACCTCACATAAGGTCGGGGATCCACAGTATGACTTCTTCTTGGCTCATACGGTTACTGCTGCACATGCTTTGAGAGTTGTACTCCCGCATGTGGATACCCAGCAAACATGGCATTTGATTATGGCTCATATGGTTCTTATGTCACAAGTTTATTTATCGCAATGTAAGCCGACGATCAAGGATTGGTTTATCGAGGACTACGATATCGGGAACAGGAATTGGGAGTACATCAAGAAGAATGCATTGGAAGGCGACTACAAATATGACGCGCATTATGTCAAAAGTCAGTACAGATTTACTCCGCGGAACATGTTTAATGGGATAAGACTGACTGTGTGTATTCTTTATAGTCCTACGATCTTTGCAAGAATTCGAAAAACTCTTCGGTTCTGGAGAACCTGATAGTAAGAAGCATAATATGTATCTGAAGGCTGCTGTCAAGTTTGCGGATGAATTTGGGGGATGGACGGGGTTTCAAGGTGCATCAAAATTGGATGTCAGGAAATCTGATGGTGGGAAGTAGTGCAATCAGAAAACAGATACACATAACAGGGTTCTGATATCACAAGTTCGGGCCCGCGATAGTGAACATTGCTATATTTGCCAAATTGGGCTTGACTACTCGCTACGACCGGGCATCTTGGAAATGGTTGGCCTGTATATGTTGCTTCCACCATAACTTTGACTCGATAACGCCGAAGCATGGGCGAAGATAGGTAAATGTTTGTTTGATTGAACAATTTTCTCATAAATAGATACCATGATGTCTCCTCTCGCATCCGATCTAGTCTCGCAAACCACCCTCGATAAAGAGATGATGCTCGTATGCATCTATGGAAATCTAGACTCATTATATCAGCGATGACGTTAAGTTTATGGCATAGAGTATATAAGTATGGATGTATGATGCCTAATAGAATAGATACTGTGGACTACTTGATTGGACGAATGGAGGTGGAACCCGATACGTATATACTTACCTACATGATATCAAATCCAGCAGGTGGCTACGCTTAGGAATTGGTATCGGTTTCACACACCGAGACTCTTTGCAACGTCTATTGTTCTTAGCTTATCAAAGCATATACAAATTTGAGTCAGGTATAGCGCTACAGAGATATAGATATTGTAACGTTTATTTCGGCCAGCTAAACTGACTAAGGATAGAAATTCTGTAGAACTTGGGAAGGCCAAAGTAATCTGGGTGGCACAATAACACACCAAGAGCCAGAAAGCGACAGGTGATTTATCTACGAACAACCCTTCGCGTTCTAGCTGGCCCCAAAGCTTTATTTATTTATTTGCTTATTTATTTATTTTTATATAAGGAGGAATATCCAACGAGATCAGGAATATCTGTCTACGCACTTGCCAATTTCACATTCGCTCGCGGATATATAAACTGTAGTGTGTTGGTGTCTTGTTTTCTTTCGACCTGTTCCACTTGCTGGGCACAAGACTGTTCCTCTTGGTCTCTTGGTCTCGTTGGTTCCTCTTTCAACTGCCTGTTCTTGTGACCGGGATCTTTGGGTTATGTCGGACGACGGGATTCGACCGCTGGGTCAAAGGATATGACCCGACATGACCTGATATGAGAAGGGTCCAGCCCAACAGCCCCTCCGATGAGGTATAATGCGGGGAACATGGACGATAAAACAGGGAAGAAACATCGTCGAAATCTCGGCTTCATCAGTTCAAATACAAATTCGATGGAGTGCGAGAGATTGAGGCAGCTTCAACACATATATTAGAACCTCGGCACGAAGCCTGCATAGTTTCCCGACGACGTCTAGCGATTGGTCGCCTTTTTCCGCACTTTAAATTCCAAGTTCCACGTTCGACAGAGCCTTTACCATGGCATCGACATTCCGGTCTGCGATTCGCTGCACCAATGGAAGCAAGGCTTCGTTTGCGACACAGATTTCTTCGGCTTCGAGGCGGTGGCTGTCTTCTCGATCTCTGTCACAACCGTACCGAGCGTCGAAGTCGAGGAAAGCGATAAAACTTCAACCGAGCAGCTTCAACTTTCCAGCAAGGCAGCTATCAACCATAACGGAAGCCCCCAAAAAGGTCGCTTTAGAAATCCCAGTCTTTCAGTTTAAGGATATTCTCCCACATGGGGAACTACCAGCAACCAAGAGTCTTAAAGTCAGCATCGACGGCCAGCCCTTCGTCTTCGACAACGTGTTCCTCCGTGATTCCTGCACCTGCAGTAGCTGTGTCGACCCGTCTACACAGCAAAAGCTTTTTACAACTTCTGACATACCAACAGAGATATATCCTCGCCGTGCAAGGATAGCAGATGGGAGGCTTAAGATTGAATGGAGTCACAAGCTTTCAAAGAGCGCCGTCGAGGAGAACACGTCAGGTGGATACCATTGGAGTTTTTATAATGGAGAATTCTTAAAGAATTCCTCCACACCTATTGCTTCCGTCAAGTCTAATATGTCGGATTTCCGAAGGATTTACTGGGATAGGAAGATCATGGAGAAGGAGGTGTTCTGGATCGAGTATGAGGATTACATGAAAAGCGAGGTCGCCCTTGCGAAGGCTTTGAGGCATCTGAGCTTCTACGGACTGATTTTTATCAGAAATGTTCCTGATGGAAGACAGGTCGATCAAGTGCCTGCACTCGCAGAGAGGATTGGGAACTTGAAGAGGACATTTTATGGTGATACATGGACCGTTAAGTCGATTCCAAATTCGAAGAACATCGCGTATGTAAAATTTTCGCTCACCTCTCGAGATAGACTCATTAGGCTAATAGATTCGATAGGTATACAAGCTTGGATCTCGGCCTCCATATGGACCTCCTATACTTTGAATCCCCGCCAGGGCTTCAATTCCTGCATTGCGTAGAAAACACAGTCACGGGAGGAGAGTCTTATTTTGCGGATGCAATGCGTGCGGCGTTCATGCTTCAGACTATGTCGGCGCCGGTATTTGATACACTAACCCGGTTCCCGGTGAACTTCCACTATCACAACGACGCAAAGCACTACAGATTCTCGCGACCAATCATAGTTCTGAAGAATCCAAGCGAGAACTACCATCCTCAGCTTGGCATCGATCACATTAACTGGGCCCCGCCATTCCAGGCTCCATTTACAATGGATCAAAACGGCGCCATGGTGTCAAAGAGTCCTCAATGGAGGTCATTCTTAAAGGGAATGGCAACATTGAACGATCAGTTTGAGAACCCGCTGAACCAATACGAATATCTATTAAAGGAAGGGGATTGTGTGGTCTTCTTTAATAGGAGGGTTCTGCATGCTAGGAGGGGATTTGATCCTGAGAGTGGGAAGAGACGATTGACTGGAGGTTACGTGGATATCGATGCGTTTGAGAGTGCTTGCCGAGTGCTGGCAGAGAGGCATCCCGAGGAGACTAAACAAGACACGACTGGGTTCGAATATCTAACCGAGCATGCGAAGGAGTTTGGGTATACGCAGTGGACCTAGGTTACCACAGAAATTGGGGGCGTAAACTGCGCAAAGTTACTGTATATAGCCTTCAGTGGCATCTCTAGAGATACCGATTAAACCAGAGAGGGGTATTCTTGATAGAGGGGCAAAAAGCCCCTTTGGTTATTATCGTAAAGCGTCTTCGATGCGGGCATATAATTGGATACGCAATCCCGAAGGTTGCATCCCAACAAATCAAAGTATGAAAAACCTCCCTGATATAAGTAATTCCGATATCAGAAAATCAGGCCGTGGTCAACAGAGGTGGCTTTACCGGCCAGAAACCGGGATTAGCAGATCCCAAGTGGCGCATGTCGTCACGCTGACATTTGCCTTCAAACCAACGGAAAGACCAAAGCTTCTTCACCACACTTGCATGAGCGTAGTTTTTGACAACTCACCTTGCTGGGAAAGATGCACTTGAACAGGCCCCAGAAGTATCGACAGGAACAAGTGCTAAGCCTGTAGCGGAGAGGTTCTGAGGCTTTTTTACTGCCGCGAAGTCCAGAGTCGGTAAGGTCGACCGGCGACCGCCAATGGGTTTCCAGCAAGCCGGGGTCTGGCAGAAGTAACTTCTCTCTACCAAGACNAAAAAGGAGATAGAAGGTTCGAATGTCTCTGGCTTGTCTGCAGGCAGTCTGGTAACATCTGTGACATGCTGTATGTAACATTTACTAGCTTAGCTCGTTAGCGGCCTGGCTGCAGGAGAGGTCTCCTTAGGTCCTCCTTGCTATAGAATGTTTGCAGACACCGATATTGCAGGCCTCCAACCAGAAGCTAGATATTCTTCGCTGAAATTTTCACCAGTCGACACTCGAGTCGAATCCACACGTCTCTCTGAGCTGGCCGACATATTGCCTACAGACTTTTTGTGGTTGTCGAAGTTGAATTGTATGGTCGTCGTTGTGTCTGGTCGAAAGGAAGAAAGAAGAAGAAGGTCCGAAAATTCTCGGCTACGTTGATCTCCAACTGCTACTTTTTTTCTTCAGCGGATAGCTTTTGGACTTCGATTTCACCAACCATCATCCAAAGGAAAGAGAAAGAAAAGCCATCCCGCGGTAGAGGCTTGTGATATCATCCGTCAACCCAGCAAGTCCGAAGATTTCTACGGCCCCGCTCGATACTCCGACCCCTCAGCACTTTCATTTGACACCATCCACTCTCTCACTCCAACCGCGGTGTTTCGTGCAATATGGCAGCTCTGGGAGAAGAGTTGCTTACCACCGTCAATCGGCTACAGGTATGCCCGGTTATATGCCAATATCACAGACACAGGTCTTTCGAGCAGCAGCAACGAAAGTGTAGCTAATCATTTCGACAACAGGACCTCGTCTTCAACACCATTGGCAATGATTCCTTGGATCTGCCTCAAATTGTTCGTATTACCGCGTTCCCATTTGCCACAGGGCATCTTCGATATATGTTCGTATGGGATTGTTGTTAACGAAGGCGTTTCGGTACCTCACAGGTCGTCGTAGGCAGTCAGTCTAGCGGCAAGAGTTCCGTATTGGAAAATATCGTCGGCCGAGACTTTTTACCCCGTGGCTCTGGCATCGTCACCCGTCGACCGCTGGTTCTACAGCTCATCAATGTCCCCACCGATGAGCTCATCGAGCCGCATACCCCCTCGGCAGTCTCCAGTCAAAGAGAATGGTGCGGTTATACGCCACATATTTGTCATCTAGGTCCAGTCTCTGACAATTTAACATCTGTAGGGCCGAATTTCACCACATACCCGGTCGTCAATACTACGATTTCACCGAAGTGCGGAAGGAAATCGAAAACGAAACCGCTAGGATAGCAGGAAACAACAAGGGAATCAATAGACAACCAATTAACTTGAAAATCTATTCGCCTCATGTTCTAAGTCTAACATTGGTGGATCTCCCGGGTCTGACCAAGGTGCCAATTGGTGACCAGCCAACCGATATCGAAAAGCAGACCAGAAGCTTGATTCTGGAATACATTGCGAAACCAAATAGGTTTGTGCCTTCAATCCTCTTCCATGAATGTAACCTAATTTGGTTTGAAATGTAGTATTATTCTCGCCGTCAGCCCCGCCAATGTCGATCTTGTCAACTCTGAGGCGCTCAAATTATCACGACAGGTCGATGCTCAAGGAAGAAGAACAATCGGTGTCCTTACAAAGCTCGATCTTATGGATCATGGCACCAACGCTCTCGATATCCTCTCAGGTCGCGTCTATCCCTTAAAGCTTGGGTTTATCGGTGTCGTCAACCGAAGCCAGCAGGATATCAATGGCAACAAGAGCTTGCAGGACGCCTTGGCTGCCGAACAAGAATTCTTTAGACATCATCCTGCCTATAGAAATATGGCACATAGATGTGGAACGCAGTTTTTGGCGAAGTCCTTGAATACTGTATGAATCTGGAATGCCCAGCCCTCCCCAATGAAGGGGTATATTTATAAACCTGCTAACGGGCCAATAAAGACCTTGATGGGTCATATTAGGGAAAGGCTTCCGGACATCAAAGCTCGATTGAACACACTCATGGGCCAGACACAGCAAGAACTCGCTTCGTATGGAGATATGCATTTTAGTGGGAAGGAGCACAGGGTATGCAATCTCTCTATCTGCTTACTAGGATAAACTAGCTAATCTATTGCAGGGCTCCCTGATCCTACAATTAATGACCAAATTCGCTGGAAGCTTTATATCCTCAATCGATGGTACATCTTCAGAAATCTCGACTAAGGAACTCTGTGGTGGTGCTCGAATCTACTATATCTTCAATAATGTTTTTGGTGGCTCGTTAGAATCGATAGACCCGACTACGAATCTGTCTGCATCGGATATTAGAACTGCTATTCGGAACTCTACTGGACCCCGCCCGTCGCTTTTCGTCCCGGAGCTTGCGTTTGACCTGTTGGTGAAGCCACAGATTAGGCTACTGGAAGGTCCTAGTCAGAGGTGTGTAGAGTTGGTGTATGAGGAATTGATCAAGATTTGCCATACTTGTGGTGGCAATGAGCTATCGAGGTTTCCTCGACTACAGGCAAAGTTGATCGAAGTTGTGTCGGACCTACTGAGGGAGAGACTCGGACCGGCTTCGACGTACGTTGAAAGCCTGATCGCGATACAACGAGCATATATCAATACAAACCACCCGAACTTCCTTGGCGCTGCCGGCGCCATGTCTTCGGTGATATCGAGCAAGCAGGAGAAAGAAAAGTCTGCTGCTATTGTAGCCCGACGGGAGAAGCGAGTCGCTGACAAGAGAAGGGTGAGTGCTCTCAAATCAATCGCAGCGCCCAGATCAACCTGCTAAAATGAAATCTTTTCCGCAGCCAAACTCCTCCCTCCTGGCGCCTTCTGTTAATGGGGCTGAATCTCCCGAGCTCGAAGACGTCAACGGCGATGGACTGCACAGAGGAATTTCCCCTGTAGCCCAACAGATGGAGTCGATAACAAACCTTGCAAGATCACAGAGTCGACCAAGATCCCCGTCAACCACATCTCATGCTGGGAGCCTTGGTCAGAAAGACTCATTCCTCACCTATTTCTTCGGAAATAAAGATCAAATGTCCGGGTCTGCTGTCGCTATGGCAGGAGTGCCAGCCCGAAATGCAACACCGAGTGGTCTTGCTCAGGCGATGAGGCAACAGGAGGCGAACAATGTTATGATGCCACAGCACATAGCAGTTGCTCCTTCCATGTCCTCGGCATTCGCTGCTCCGCCACATCCGCAGATGATCCCAGATTATGATTCCCCTCCAACATTTGTAAGTGTACCCACAACTTATTAATTAGCGGGCCCCGGCTAATATATGACATCAGGAGGAGCCTGCTCTCTCGGAGCGCGAGCAGATGGAAACGGAGCTTATCCGCAAACTCATCTCCTCATATTTCAATATCGTTCGTGAAATGATAGCAGACCAGGTACCGAAGGCCATTATGCATCTTCTCGTAAACCACAGCAAGGATGTTGTGCAGAACCGATTGGTCTCAGAGCTATATCGCGAGGAGTACTTTGAAGACCTGCTCTACGAAGATGATAATATCAAGAGCGAACGAACGAAATGCGAAAGGCTGTTGTCGACATACAAGGAGGCAGCGAAAATTATCAGCGAAGTTTTGTAGAGGAGGGGTTGGAAGGAGAATTATGAGTAACGAGCACATGAAGCGGATCTGTATAGATGGGCCAAAAGGGTTGCTTACTGCCGGGGACTTCTTACGCCCAGTTCCTATTTCTCTAATTCTTTTCCCCGTTTGATTCCCCTCCTTTCGTGTATAAAATGGATGGGGACAAAGCTTTTTTACTTCTTCCTTTTTGGTCTATGGTCTGAGAGTTGGCTTTCTGGCATATCTTTTTCTACCCTGTTACCATTTCCCTTTTTTACTCCTCTCATCAAAAGCATACATTCTTTTTTTCCTTTTTTTTTTCTTTTCTTTTTTCCTTTTCGGATCTTTAAAATTTATTGATATGAGTAGAGAGACCTTTAGTTTTACTCTAGACCATACATACAAAGGGGCGGCGAATTCGTTTCGGCTTAAATGATTCGGAGGATTTCATGAATTTCAGTTGAATCCGTACGCATCAGTTATGATTTGAGTGGGGGGTACGCGGGAAGAAGGCGGGGCGGGTTTTCAGTGCGTTTAATCTTATATATTCTTGGTAATGTCGTTACGACTTGAATGAATCTCTTTTGTGCTTCTGCTCTCCCTCGGGTGGTATAAAATAAGTTTGCCTATATAGCGCGAATCAATTATAATATTTCGGCTTTTAAGGATTATATCATGACCAATATAAGCCTGTTAGATTGGCGATATTAATATTGCAAAACAATTAAACATCACTTGACATTAGGCAGCTAGACCGCGATATATGACCTTGGTCTTATTGATAGCTAACAAAGTGGAAGAGTGCATCCCAGCCTTGCCTGCTGCTCGTATCCCCATTTGGTAGCCAGTCAATATGCATATGACAGAAACAGAATCTTCGTAGACATGCAAGATTTCGGTGATATCCCAAGATGAGTATTATATTAGACCTTATTTATTGAGTATACGGAGATGCATCGATATCCCAGTGTGTCAAAAAATTTCCGGTATAGTAGTTTACTCCCGAGCTGGTTCATCCTGCATATATCCAACAGTTAGCATCCGTGCCCGGAACATGCATACGTTCATCAGTGGCCTGAGGTCGTAGTAATATCGAGCTAGCTGGCTTGATCAACATGATCTTAGAAGGATGTTCCTGGTAACAAAATATATAAAGCCGCATTTATACCCGCCCCAGATCGGGTATCTTCACAGCTGACAGGTCATATAATTAATTAGAAGAACTGCAAAGAAAGCATCGGGATATGCACAAGGGCTATTTTCCTAGACCCCTTGTCGATTTTATGGTTTTCTTTGCTGATAGTTTTGGACTACTTTTTGTAAATGCGGGGTACTAGTGGGTAACTCAAGACATGACTATGGCGGTTGAGGACTCGACGGATCATGCAACCTTCGTTGAGCTCCCCCTGCGGATGCAGGAACAAACCTAGGTAGTTGGCCCCGTGATACTGTTGTCTATTGAACTGCATTTATAGATGGTAAAGTTGAGGAATAGTATAATCTAGCGACTAAGATCGATCGAGAGTCGTATTTGTCTCGAAACGAAGTAGTCTCTCCAAGTTTTAGGCAAGTAATCGATTTCGAGTGTACAGAATTAACTATCCTCAATTTTCCTTACCATCATAATCGATTATCACGGTGTATATCCTCCAGATTTCGGGTTACAATGCGATTTTAACAACAGCGCCACAACCGGAATCCGGGTTCGCATCACCATCCGCACACCCGTGGGTAATCTGTATAGATTTTTGTTAAACTGACGTGACAGTTGAATTAATTTGTCGATTGAATTACTAGCAATGCAAACCTTGGGTCTCGGCATTAACATCGGGTTACTAACTTATGATCCGGATAGCATCTGATATATATATCTCCTACAAACACCGAAATTTCAAAACCATGCCGACACCGCACCGAACTCCCCAGTCGAGACATGTCCGAAGGTTGTCACAAGCCAGAACCGGTTACGTATGCTGCTGGCCTGATTTTTGTCCCGTCTCACGTATAGGTGTGACGGAGACGAGCAACGTGGGTAAGCCCTGTTAGCCCGCCAGGTTAAGGTTCTCATGCCTAGTTCTCCGTATTTCATCTGAGCTTTGACCCATGTGTTGGTCAGTATGGGTGAAGTTAGATGTTGATTTTCATACTAATTTGTCCCCTCATCTATTTACTACGTTTCGAAAAAAGCCCATCTAGCAAGAGTGCCTGTCCCAAAGAATATATCCAGATGGAGATATGTTATACCGCAAAATATCCGTAGCTGGATATCCAATATCCAACACGTAAATACAAGAAAAACAAAAAAGGGTTTTTGATTTTGATATTCCCAATTAAATATCTTAAATTATCGGATTGGCCAACGTTTGAGATTAGGAAGGAATCCCAGCACTGGCTATTGAAACGCTTAAAAGTCCCAGTGTCCCCGTGCCCGTGGGAGGGAAGGAAATGAATTCCAGCGAACAGTTGTTAACTCGCGTCCAATGGGAAATTAAATGTCGCAATTTGGTTTGCAGTCGCGCGGTCCACTCCCTCGGTCATTACGGACGAGGGCCCTTGCTTTCGTTGTTCTGGCAAATACAGGGCTAGAGACTCCCAGTCAGGTTTCCCCATGACTGGTAAGTCATCGACAGAAGATTAGTGCAACGATGTATTGATTGGAGTGTCCAGCTGATGCCCGGCCTTTTCTTTCTTTCGCCTCCGCTCACAGGCCGCTGACGAGGCTGGTTTACGTGATAACGGGCGCTTCGGCCATCTCCTCGATTTTACCGGTGATCAACTGCGTGACCTGCGAGGAGATAAGGAGGCTCTTTGACAAAGCCGTTTGAGTTATCACCTATAGCGGCGAGGCTTATATCCTTAACGGCGGGACGAGTGAAGAGGAAAAGCATGGGCCTGCAGCGAAAATCACTTTTCACTGTGCCGGTAAAACGTGCCCCGCTTGTGGGATGCTCGCGTCTGATCTTTTTCGTACTACGAGTGATACCGAATCCACAAAAACAAGTTGCTTCCTTTTTTTATTTTTTATTTTGCCCGGATGGTGGTTGGGAGCTGGGATTACGATCTTTTCGGCTTTCTCACTGCAACTTCCCACAATCCCTATGCACCACCTGCTAGTCGCTTAATATTCTAAATAAGGCTTTGTGACTTGACAGGGAATGCACTCACATGCACACCCGGGTCATGACAGGGTCGATGCAATGGCAGAGAAGAGCTGCGACTGGAGGAGATGGCATTGAAAGATTCTACCAACTTTAGCCATTTTGGACGCCGTCGGGTCGACAGGTTCCCACACCCAAATTCCGTTTAATTCCCTCGACTCTGCCATCATCGGGCACGTTGGACTTGGAACAGCCATCCGCAGCCCAGATCAATAGCATCGTCCTGGCCATTTGGCGGTGTGTTTTTGCTAGACTGGCATGACTGGTTGGTGGAGATAGGTAGGAAGATCTCATTTCCTTCAACGGATTAGCTTGTGGACCAGGAGCAGTGGGCATCTCGCCTCCTCGCTTTAGCTATTGGAGCTATTCCCTGGAACTGGAAGATTTTCTTGGGAATAGAATGCACAGTGATTCAAAGTCAATAGCCCAACCCACCTTAAGGCTCCTCTTTTCGCCAGCTTGCATTCTTCTGCAGTGCATTCACCTCCTCTTGTGTGCGGTCCCAAAGATATCACACACCCACCACTGTCCAGCGCAACAAACCCAAAGCGAAGGGGTAGCCCGTATCTGGAGAAAAAAGGTCCCGGTGGCCGCCGTTTTCGAAGAAGCTAGATCCGAACCCTGTGCGGGACAGCCTCAGACCGGAATCCGAACGAAGGAGAATTTTTTTTTTTTTCTCTTTCAAAATAAAAACGAAAATTTTCGCAACAAGGGAATCCCTTCAGCTTCTTTATGTCCTCTCAATCTGAACGCAATTAGTATGAGCAGCGCATCCTAAGCCAATTTTTTCCCGCACGAATGGCCCGAGTTTGTAGGCAACTGATAAAGGCCTGACTCTGGGACCGAAGCGAGACGTCAATTTTAAGCTTTCCTCTCGCTGGAATTATTTGGACTAATTTCTTCTTGGACTTTGCCCCGAGTGGTGTCAAGACACTTTTCTTCTTTTGCTCTTTCCTCTTATTTACCTTGAACGGTCTTCCCAGATCTTTTGGACCAGACCCTTCCCTCGTGCTTTTCTTATCCTTTTCGTCACCTGTTTTTGCTAGGGAAGACCAATACATGCATGCACCATCCCAACCTGCGACGACTCCGAATTATTATAGCTCGTCGACCCCCAGCTTTTCAGTATGCCTTGGACTGTCAACGACGGTGGAATACTAGACCCGGCCATGGTGTTCCCAAGGTCGAGAGATAGAGATGGTTCATCAGGTGGAGCTTCGACCTCGTCGGTAGACTCGGCTCTTTCGGGTACAGCATCTTCAAGAGATGATAAGCGGGACAGTACAGGGTCGCAGTCGACAGCTGGTTCTAATACAACTTCACGAAGGCCGTCATTAAAGACCCTCAAATCCCCAGACAAAGAAAGCGCGCGACAATTAGCGAAGAATTTCTTTGGCTATGGCAGAAAACCAAGCAGCAGATCAAGCACGCCGACATTGCAAATGTCCGACGAAAGCGACCCCATGGGGCCTCATCCGCTAGAACGGGTCAACAGTGATAGTTCAACAACCTCTTCAAAATTTGGTTCTTTTTCGATAAAACCTGGGTTCCTAAGCGGGACCAAGTCGAGGAGCGGGAGCGTTCAGCTGAGGGATAGCTCTTGGATAGAAGGTGGGGTTTTTCCTTTCTCACATACCAAGTTCTAAACTCGGTATATCCACCCGAATTTTTTCACTTGCGGTGCACGTTTTTATGCGTGCGCATGTTCACCTTCACAAACATATACATGCAGCAGATCGGAGTATCTTAAATGTGGGTTATACTTGACTATATCAGTGGCGGCTCTAACTTATACGCCATAAATACTTAAGTATACCATGCCATGATAAATACTCCGACGGTCCGTCGTAACGTGGAAGCCAGAATTTGTGCTGACAGTTAAGTTAAATTTTTCGGCTATGAATAGACAAATTCAACGCTCGGGCGAGCTCTAAAACAGCTACTGCAGCAAACACCAGTGTCACAACTCCCTTAAATGAAGCAGAGCTTAGGCAGCGGATTCTCCAGGCTGCAAGGGAGCCAAGGTACGCTCGCACCTGTCCGAGATTAATTATGAATAAAAGATCAGGGGTCCTAAATTCTAGCTTATAGATGCGAGAGCCCGCTGAGCCCGCTGAGCCCACTGTCACCAACTTCTATGATCCCCTTCCCCCCAGAGCCACCAGTCTTGAAACGACCTGAAATCCCTCCTTTGCCGAAAACGATGCCGATCGTACACAGAAAACCACTTGGCCCGCGGCAGAATGCTGATTGGGATCTGGATCCTATGACGCCTACCATTGAGGAAGAGGACGAGCTGATAGATGGCCTATCGTGGATTGATAATGATACTGATACGGGATCGAAAAGAGTGTCTTCGAACGATACCATATCGGAACCTCCAACAATACATAGCGGGCGTAATTCTGCAACAAGTAGTACTGCGGAAATACCTCTCATTTTAGACCATAGTTGCTTAGGGCCCGATGGAATGCCCCGTGTAGACGAGCTACACATTTCCGAATCTGTCCCAATTCTACTGGATATCCATGCCCCTAGAAAAGAACGGCCGCCCCCACCACCCGACCCGTTTCTCTTGGAACTACAAAGAAAGGAAAACGCTGGGTTACACGCGCTTTGCGAACACCTTGCTGATGCCCCGGAGGCACTCTTGGACCCAATACAATTCTTCGAAAAAAGATTGTGGGCATTGGTAGGATGCCAGTGGTTGACCTTTGGGAAACAGTTACAAAGCCCGGCTCATGATACGTTGATGCATGCACGGCCCGAAGATGGAAGGAAGGTTTTGCACCTGCATGGGCCAGTAGCAGATGGTTGGGTTCTCGCTGCAAAGTATCCCAATGCAACGTTCTTCAGCGTATCGTCGAAGGAAGTTGAATACCCTGTGGAACTCTACGGGATGCCGTCGAATCACCATCATATTTACACACCCTCGGTATCATCGCCTCTCCCATTCCCAGACAACTATTTTGACGTTGTTGTTACGAGGACACTCTCATCGGTTGTTAAATCAGCACAATTAGAAAGTGTGTTACAGGAGTCGTTACGTATATTAAGGCCTGGAGGTTGGTTAGAGTTGCATACCATAGACCCGACATTAACAAGGGCTGGAAACATTACAAAGCATTGGATCGAATCGAGGGTGTTGGCACCGATGGAGAATGACTTCTTCGGTGCCAAGCCATCAGATAGGATACTACACTTAATGCAGGACCTTGGGTATCACAAAGTCAAGAACGCAAGGATCGCTTTGCCGACATTTCCGATATCACGCCCATTATCACCAGGTGGAGGTCCTGGGGGCGAGACAGATGCACAAAAGGCGATGGTTTACTTGGGCCGCCACTTCTACGAGGAGCTTTACGGGCAATTCTTGCGAGCGGGGCATATTGGTGCGGGAAGCCCATCTTGGTGGTGGGATAGCATGGCGGTTAGGCAGGAATGCCAACGGGAAAATACCTGTTTCGGATTAACAATTTCTTTTGGGAGAAAGACAAGGTAGTCTGAACTTTGATTGAAGTTATATTTTGGTGTCATATCTTCTTGGGGGTTTCCTTAAAACTTCGGTTTCTTAGTGCGATTTAATGCCCGGGTTTATTGCATACTGGCTGCTAACGTTTTTGCATGGTTATGATACTTACACTTTACATTGTTGTCCTTCGGAGTTTGATTTTCATGTTATGGAATTACAAGCGAGCCCTCTTCTTTACTGGTTCTACATCTGCTGCGAT
Source organism: Arthrobotrys iridis (assembly GCA_036971165.1). Lineage (NCBI taxonomy): Eukaryota > Fungi > Ascomycota > Orbiliomycetes > Orbiliales > Orbiliaceae > Arthrobotrys > Arthrobotrys iridis. The sequence goes on from JAJTTS010000004.1 coordinate 2,212,887, forward strand.
TCGAGTTTCTTTCTGATCATTTCTTGTTTTGTAAATCTGGGTCTATGCCTACATCTGTGTACTATGTTTATGCATTCGCAATCTGGAACGGGCTCACTGCTTGAGTCTTCTGATTCATTTTTAATACCCTCTTTTCACCTTTCCACAAAGTTTCCCCGTTATCTGCACGGACGGAATAAAATTTCCGGTGGTTGCATCGGATTCGAACGTTCGAAATTTTCCTCTCAACTTGTGGCTTTTTGATATTCCTTCTTCCTCCCTCAGCGTCTGGCTTGCATGGCCACAGGCGCTGATTTTCTCCAATTGGCACGAACCCAATACCTTAAAAACACTCAACTCGAAACCTCCCAGTCGTTTTGAGAAGCCTTCCATATCCTTTTTGGGTGAATGCAGTAGATATTCCCAGGATAGCGATTCAGTCTCCATTGCCTCCGATTACGCGAGGATAGATTGCTTCGGGTATCGACAGGTACCATATACCTAAACGTTTTTTATGCCGCAAACTCTCCTTCAGCCAACGATATCACATCTGCGAGACCCTGCATTGATCTTTAGTCGCTTTTCGTGATGTCCAAATATGCTAATGTATCATGCATCTAGGCACACCTTAGTATCTCTTTGACCCTTTTGGAAAATTTTCTTTTAAATCAAGCGGTTTGAGTGCCTTTGTAAGATACAGCCTTTTGGGGTACCGAAGTAAGGGTTATTACTGGGTTGACTTTGGTGGTGTAAATGAGAAGGCCTGGTCGTATTTGGAAAAAGAGCGACCAATTATACCCAACCAATTAAGTCAAGTCCCAAAGCTCCTCCTCTGACCGGCGCCCCGCGGCGTTCAGCCACCTTCACATCGGACCCGCCAGACAGGGGCGATCAAAAATTTACGTCTCGGGCGATCCGAGCCTTCATTCTTTCTTCAAATGGACAGAGGTGGAGTCGCACTATCGTTAAGAACACCAAGTATCCCAATCGTCAATATTTATCGATCTACATCGCTTTCTTTCGGGTATCCATCAACGTACCGTACTTTTTCAACGATCATCACCGTTAGAGGTAGGTCTGTTTGAGACTGAGAACATCGACCGCTTGGGTTCCATTAACCGGCGGAATTCCTGCAGCCTGGTTTTTTTTTTCTGGACTTCTCCAAAAAAAAAAAAAAACCCCCCATAGAAAAAGGATGACTTGTTAATTCAGCCCTTGTGGCTTGATTCAGGAATCCGTAGCTGTCGGACGTCGGTCAGCTGAGGGCATTCTTGTAGATGTAGACAAAGTTAACTAAGTCTAATTAGATTATTAGTACAAAAAATTTTTCCTTTTGAAGAGGAAATTTCAATGAAGCTGTGAAGAATGTGTTTTTCTCGCTTTTACTTCCAAGGAAAGTAAGATCCTCGCTTCCGTGCATGATGGATTTGAGCTGGAATCGTTGACATGTAGGATGATGTCATGAGCACTAGCTGGTGGGATTCTTTAGCAATGATATCAAGTAAATGATCTTGAAGTAAAAATGTCATATAAAACAAGTACTTGAGTATACGACGCAAATGATGTTGTTAGAAGACAGTTTCCCCAGGAGATTGGGCCCATTGGGTCGGGTTGCTGCACCGAGCGCCAAAATGTACGTGTGTACGACGTGTGGGATCGTTGTTGAGGTTTGTGTAACACCCTACGGCCACAACGCGAAAACGTGGGGGCTGATTGACTCCGGTAGTCGGGACGGAACGAAGGAGGGTGCATTGCACTTTTGATGGGCATTTCAGACGAAAATTTACAGTCGGATAACGTAACTTTATTATCGGTTTGAGGGTACCCTAAGAGTCTTGTATCTGGCGAAGTATTTTGCTCTAAGCTAATGTGGTGTATGCTCTAGCTAGCTGTGTCTTTTGATATCTGCAGATCCAGATACATCCATATACCTACCTACGTTTATAACGATACAGGGTAAAATAAATGGAGCATTCCGAAGCTAATAAATTTATAAAACCGATATATCAATATCACAAGTTAAGCGTCCAAAGCCAGCTGGTACGATAGATGGCTTCGAAATGTGTCTCATGTTGCACAAACATATCAGCCCTTATCATAAACTACCCTAGTAGATTCGAATGCAGATGTCTATTGATTCGCACGACAATTCGAAAGATTGCGCTTTTGAGTGGCCATCTTGAGCGATCGTTCTTAAAACATCCAGTGACTATGGGCTGCAACTAAGTGTATATAATAAAACCCCATATTGATCGACAAATCCTCCAGATTCCATGGAATATATAAACATCTGAAGTAGCCTTCACCTGCCTCTCTCGTCAAATTTGTCACGTGATGTCTCGAGCAAGTTTTGCTTTGCTTTGCTGGGCAAAGCCGTTACAACCTCCGAAGCAATTCGTAAATTCGCACCTGACCAACAACTTACAACTCATATTGAGCACGACATCGCTCTGAGCTCAGTAGGTCAATTGCATCGACAAGATTTCAAGTTTATCAGACCAAAAAAAAAAAAAAAGGGCTAAATAAACAAGAAGAAGAGGAGAAATGAAGAAGCAAAACTCAAATACCAGCCTCGGCTCTGTTAAACTAGACAATGGACAGCCGAGCCGAGGTGCTTGTACTGACTGTGCATGCGGTGGTGGACGCACTGTCTGCGACGGTAAATCCGATCGAATATTCCCGATGTAATCGGCCTTCGTTCTGAAACATAGGCTGACAAATTTCCAAAAAAAAAAAAAATCTAGAAAGCTGTATTCGAAAGGCTGCTGCAATGAAATGCAGCGCTACTTGCGGGGTTCAGCACGAGCAGAAAGTTGTGGTTCAGAAGCCTGCTGACGCCTGCGCCTCTGGCTGTTGCGCAAAGCCTTCAATTAATTCTGAGACTCGTTCTGACAAGAAACCCGGGACGCATAAGCCGAAGGAAATTGCCGACGAATACGTAAGGCAAAAGAAGACATGTTCTTCCAAGTCCACATCTGGTTGCAGTGACACGTCTGCGAAAGATACCTGCTGTAGCGCAGACAAGCCACCAGTATCTGTACCTGAGGGTACCCCGAGGCAAAAAAGCTGTTGCGCCTCTACAGCTGGAAGCCGCTGTCCACCTAAAGATACAGTTCGTCCTTCACCAAAGAAGGATGCATGCTGTGCTCCGAAGAAGGAAGAATATCCCAAACAGAAGACAGACTTTAGATGCAGTCCTCCCCAAAGGGGATCGTGTTGCTCTCCTTCGAAAGATGTTGCAAAGACAGACGGCTGTTGCCCTCCTAAGAAGAATGACTGTAATGCTTCGGAGAAGGAAGGCTGTTGCTCTCCAAAGAATGAGCCCCAGGGCACTGACAGGAAAGAGACTTGCTGTGGCCCAAAGAAGAATAACTGTCGCACTCCAACAAAGACGGATAGTTGCTGTGGTCCAAAGGAAAGTACTTGCGGCGTTCCCGAGCAAGAAGGTTGCTGTAGCAAGGCACCCTCAGCGAACCAAAAGGACCTATGCTGTACCACAATGAAGTCGAAGACTGCGACCCCATCCGTCTCAAGTTCCGAAAGCTCTGCAACATTGGCGGAAGCATGTGCTACTCATCTTCAAGAGGCTTTTAATCAATACCTCACATATCTTGAAGAGGGACGGTGTATCTGCCGTAACGTTCTCAGCGGATTCAGCACCTGTAGTCGAACACGCCAAACCTCTGTCAAAACCGAGAAACCAAGCTCTGTGAAAGTTTTGCCCAGCTGTGGCCTAGATGATATCGAAATAACTCCTGCCTCTCCCCAGAAGCTCAAGGTCCCGGAGATCAGGTCGAAGCAAGTCGACCCTGAAAGCTCGGCTTCCCGTCAACATGTGCTTCTCAACGTCTCCGGTATGACGTGTACAGGTTGCACTCGAAAGCTTACAAACGTACTTAACAACGTTCCCGGTGTTTCGTCTATTCAAGTGACATTTGTTACCGGTGTGGCGGAGTTTGATCTCGATTTAGCTACAATGACTCTCCAAGAGGTGATACCGAGGATTGAGAAAGAGACCGGATTCAAATTCTCGCAAATTGTGAGCGATTACCAAACTATCGATCTACGAATCGATGTTACTCCGGTTACTAGTGTCTGTAAACAGCTGGAGGGCCTCGTCGAGTCTATTGAAAAAATTGACAAGTTAACATACCGCATCAGCTATGACCCTACTGTCATTGGCGCCAGGTCTCTCCTTTCATCTGTGAAAGGCATAAGTCTAGCTCCACCAGGGAGCGATTCGGAACTCGCCAATGGCAGGAAAAGGCTTCTCCGGATGGCATGGAGCACAGTTGCTGCCACTGTATTAACCATACCAATTCTGGTATTGAACTGGTCGAATGATCCTATTGCTTACTCGAAGAGGTCAATTGTTTCGTTGGTTCTCGGAACTCTCGTGCAAGGCATTGCAGTCCCGGAGTTCTATGCCGGCGCGCTCAAATCACTTATTTACAGTCGAGTTCTTGAAATGGATATGCTTGTTGTCATCAGTATTACCGCGGCGTATATTTACTCTGTCGTGGCATTCGGTCTAACACACGCCGGCTACGTCTTGGAAACTGGCGAGTTCTTCGAAACGAGTTCTTTGCTTATAACTCTCGTCCTTCTCGGAAGGCTTATCGCTGCAATCGCAAAAGTGAGAGCCGTATCCGCTGTCTCAGTCCGTTCCCTTCAAGCGGAGAAGACACTGCTCATGACCACTCCGGGAAATACAACTGAGATTGATGCTCGTTTACTGCAACTTGGTGATTGTTTCGTTATACCAGCTCACACTCGAGTTGTGACTGACGGGGTTGTGATTAACGGGAGGGGCTCTGTCGACGAGTCTATGATAACAGGCGAATCTGTTCCTGTACCTAAGATTGTCGGAGACGAGGTTATCGCGGGAACCATTAACGGCTCTAGCCCATTGACAGTCCGTATGACCCGACTTCCGGGCAAAAATAGCATAACCGATATCGCAAACTTAGTTGAAAACGCCCTGGCTGCGAAGCCTCGCATCCAAGACCTTGCAGATACGGTCGCTAGCTACTTTATACCAGTCGTCATATCCATCGCTCTAGTTGTCTTTAGCATTTGGATGGCGGTTGCTATGAAGATTCGTGGCGAAAACGGGGGTGGCGCATTTGGAATAGCAATTACTTATGCTATCGCTGTCCTGGCAGTGTCTTGTCCCTGCGCCTTGGGTCTAGCTGTCCCTATGGTTCTCGTGATTGCTGGAGGCACAGCTGCAAGATCAGGGGTTATCATAAAAAGGGCCGATGCAATCGAGAGAGGGCACAAGGTTACGGACGTAATATTCGATAAGACTGGAACAATTACCAAAGGGAATTTGTCTGTCGTTCACGAACAGCTGTTCTCAGGCTACGGTTTAGAAGTTCTCTCGATCACCAAATCTATGACGAAAGACAATCAACACCCTGTGTCTATGGCTGTTTCGGCGTGTCTGCAGTCGAATCCGTGTGACCTAGCTTGCGTGGATAACCTCGAATCTATTCCAGGATCTGGTATTCAAGGTGAATGGCGTGGGTCCGTCGTGAAAGCTGGAAACCCTTACTGGCTGAAAATCGAAAATGACCCAGAAATCTCTGGCCTTATCGAACAAGGTATGACGCTCTTCTGCGTCACCATCGACGGAACACCTGCAGCCGCGTTCGGTCTAAAAGCAGACATGCGGGAAGAGGCTAAGAAAGTTGTATCCCAGCTCCAAGGTCGTAAAATCGAATGTCATATGGTCAGTGGTGACAGCCCTAGAGTCGTTGAAGATGTTGCAATGGCAGTTGGCATTCCCTTCCAAAATGTCTCATCACGAAACTCGCCGGCACAAAAACAAAAATACGTCAAAGAACTAATGTCTAAAGGCCGGGTTGTTTTATTCTGTGGAGATGGAACGAATGATGCCGTTGCGGTCGCTCAAGCAAATGTGGGCGTGTTGATTGGAAACGCTTCGGACGTCACGAAGGGAACCGCCGATGTCGTTTTATTGGGTAGCCTGGACGGTATTCTTACGCTCCTCGATATCTCCAAACGGTCGTCTCGTCGCATTTTCTTCAACTTCGTATGGTCTGCTGTCTACAATATCTTTGCAATACTTCTTGCAGCAGGCGCGTTCGTAAAAGCACGGATTCCTCCAGCATATGCAGGTTTGGGAGAAATTGTGAGCGTGGTCCCTGTCATCATCATCGCAATGACGCTCTCGAGAGTTCGTCGTACGAATTAGTCTCTTGGTAAGGACTAGATTGTGAGTTTTGTAATTATATTGTTCGGATCACTATGTACGAACTACCAAGAGATACACCTAGGATTTTGGCAAACTATTACAGTAGAACCTAGTCTCGTTGAAATGCTTGCAAACGAAATCTTCACTGACCTTACAGCAAACTAGCTACTATAACTGGTCTTAAGGCTTAAGGCTATGTAACGTTTAGTTCAACATTTGCAAAGATTAAAAGACAACCTTGAGAAGGTATGCGTAATGGTGCCATCAGCAAGCATATTAGATTGGGACGGGCATGCATGAAGCCTAACTGTTTCCCATCTTTTCATCTTATTGTCCTGTGAGAAGTGATAAATTTGGAGATAGACAGGGAAATCAAATGAAAAGCACAGCAATCCTCTTAACAGAAAAATTACTGGACAGATACACACTCGAATCTTTGGACTTTCATAATAATAAAAAAACTGAGATGAAGGCCTTGAGGATAGAAGCAACCCAAAATTTCTTGCCGCAGGTCTCAGACATTTGAAATTTTGTTCGGTTGAGGCCCTCTGCCTTCATCCTAGTTATGGTAAGCAATTCCACATGGAAGAAAAAATTGATTGCTCGGCATCTGGGAAAATGGATAACAGACTCGTTCGTCGTCCGCAGGGCTGCTCTGGTCGAGGAGGCTAGAAGGTTTACGGTCGAATGAGCCTCACTCATTGTTGATTCACTTTCCCCACATTCCGAGTTTACACTCTGGTCCTGTAAAAGCTATTCTGCTCCTACTGAGCCCGGCTCTCACTGTCAGTTCAAAGCCGGATGGTTCATTGGAATTACCCATAATCCCGGGTATGAACTGGGTATCCATTCGAACCTCGGATAGACGGTTCTAAGGATAATTGTGAAGCGAAAGCATTTGATTTATCGCCAAACGCTCACCCCTTGCAATTGGGGAGAAAGCTTGTGAGAGCAATGATGAGAAGCAGTGTCATCATGCGTGGCTAGTGTACAGCTTAATTAAGCCACTGAGTAATCAATTCGAGGCTTGTAGGAGGGATAGCTACAGCGATTCGAGTTCAAAGAATGACTAATTCACGCTCGGAAGAAATATGTATTTACGATATGGCATAAATCAAATATATAAAAGAGAAGGCTGGTCCATAAATGGTTGGTTTCGTCGCCTTTAAAATTTATACTTTTCTAACGACTTGTTAAATAATAAAAAATAATAATATAATAGATGTTAATCGTGTACGCTGGCAGGACGCCAGTGAGGAAAAATTGGTTAACATGAGATAAAGTGATAAGAGACCTCCTCGATAAAAAGAGATAATTGCGAGATAAGCTCTATATACCAATAGGTTGCGGCTTTCTCCTAATCTTGAATTCCTAGTAAGTAACTAAAGATCCAAAGGTTCTTAAACACATGTATAGGTAGAGTCATTGCTTTTCGGCACTCCAATCCTTCCCATGGCCCAACCAAGACTGCACAGCCGCCAACCACTGTGCTCCTAGTTTAATGGAAACCCCAAAACTAGATTCTATACCGTAACTATTGCTTTATAAGTAGTGCTGGTATCCTAGAATCTTTCAGGGCATGATCTTAATATATTATGATATATCATAGTATGCACTCGCAACTATATTCACTTCCAACATTGCGACATAGTCATTGGTCGAGCTTCATGAAATACTATCATTTCCTTTTAGAATGCCCATGCTAAAAAATTAATATTATATGTATATTCTGTTGAATGCAATCATCTTAGTGGTTAAAATAATAAATTTATTTGATAGCTTCAAGAGAGGGCATTTAAGAGAAAGGCTCGAACGGTCTAAAGATCGCTCAAGAAGCATCGGGCACCCTACTGCAGATTTTAGAGCGGTTTGTTGGATATTTTTGTGTTGTAGACAAGGAGGAAGTTAGATGCCAAGCTGGCGCCGGTTATAACGGTGCTTCGATTCCAGGTTTTTATATCTACGGCGCCGGAAGCGTTTTCCAACCCCGTTCAATATGATGATTCTTATTGTCATGATCAATAGCGCCCTAATGAGCATCATCGCCGCAATCCCTTTTTATAACGTATCCGTCGACTGTTGTTTTTTTTAGCACGTCAGGTACTTAAGTCCTTATTTAATTGCCCGCCTGCCTATACAGGCCCTCGATAACCTGTTATCATCAGTCATCAATATGTAAATTTCATATTCTAGCAGCAAACCTGGTGATGCCACCTCGGCAAGTTGTAGATAAGGAGCAAAGGCATCAGACAGATCCAGGCTACGCAGCTGTCCCTTGTTGTTTGAAATCCAAATCACAAATATAGATCTCGAAAACCCCAATCTATGGCTTTCACGCTCTTAGATGCCTAGGCCGACTCCAATCCACTGGCAGTTCCAAAGCGCTCGAAACATCGGTTGGTTTGTCGTGGAAAGGCCGCATTCGCCTATTGTTAAACAGTTCACGCATGCCGGGATTGGTTCAATGAATAAAAAAACAGGGAAGCTGCTCAGTGTCGAGTCACCCAAATAGCAAAAGGATATACTTCGCTGATTTCATTGAGGATCGAACTCAAGACCTCGACCGTGTTAAGGTCGCGTGATAACCAACTACACCATGAAACCATTGAGGATTTGTGATTCGACGACGAGTTCGGCGGTTCAAGAGCCAACTCGGAAACTCTTCCATGGGATAGATTGAATTGGACCGGTCTATTGATGTTCCTAATGCTTAATCGGCTTAATAGCTCTTTCTTAGGGCTTATGGCCTCAATTGAAGGTTAGTTGGGGTTTCGTCATGGTGTCCGATTGGCCTATTTTGTCCGACTTGCACGATATCGCGATTCAAGGTTTCAAAAATACATTGGAAGATGTGTAATCGGAATGAAGTATTCTAAATATTCTATTGCAACTAGTGTTCACGTAGAGTCTATATTGGCTTCATAAAATCATTTTATACCACCAGGAAACATACCAAATAGGTGTAGGAAAACCAAAAGAATCACCCATTCTTTCACAAGACCCCATAAAACACCATGCCAACGTAAAATGTCTATTATTTACAAATAAACCCCAGAAAAGTCCGGAAATGTCGAAAGGGCTCTAACTTGTGTACTCCTTCCTCTCAATCGCCCTCTCCGCTTCCCTTCTAGCCGCTGCCTCCCTCCTCATTCTCCCCTGCCTCTGGCCCTCCAACCCGTATACGAATGCGCCCAAAAACACGACGGAGGCACCAGCGATCACACCACCGCCCAATCGATTCCCAAACAACCAGATGCTCAACAACAAACTCACAAGCTTTCGAATATTTAGAACGATGGTAACCGTCAAAGCCGTCGCCATACCCGCGAGAAAGTTAACGCCCCTGACGCAAACATATTGCGTCACCGCGTTGACACCGAGGTAAACCAGCTGTTTTGGGACTTTGATTTGTTTAAGATTCTCAGGAAAGAAGAACGGGAGTAGTTCGGGAAGCGGGAGGGGTTCTGAGGAGTACAGCCTGTAGAATTGGAGTTTTATGCTTTGGGCGAAGGGGATGAATAGTGGAAGAGAGAGAGCATGTGTGTAGAAGAGACCTTCGCGCCAGTTGGAGCCGTATTTTGTGTAGGTGTTTTCGATGTAGATACCCATCAGTGCGGCGAGGATTTGCGAGACAAAGAGAATCGAGAGACCGGTGAGGAAACGTGGAAGAGATTGTTCAGATTCGCCCTGCGTGGAACCTCTGTCAGATGGTTGCTTTAAGGGAATTATGGGGAGGGGTTTAGTTACCATTGACTTAGCATTGCTCATGGCGGAGAGAACGATACCGCCGGTGAGTATTAGGACAGATAGAATCTGGATTTTGCTGAATCTTTTGCCAAGGCAGGCGCCGATTAACATGGTGGTGATGCTTCCACCGCTTCTGAGGATGATATGAATAGGAACGCTGATGTTGTATTCGAATGCCCAATTATTCAAAACGCTGACTGAGAAGAAGAGGATGATAACGCCCAACCACCTGCGGATGGGAATTTGGTTTTTGACCAGCAACGTCGGCGAATTCCAGTCGAAGTGTGCGATAAACCCTTCAATTGATACGAGAACGAATTGTGCGAATGTGATAAGATGACCAGAATCCGGTGCTTCCTTGATAATCGCCTCTAATGCGAAAACATTCGAGCAACATCCTCCGAATATCAAACTAATCATCATCGCCAGACCGACCCATTCCGGTACCGTGCTTTGCAGCGCGCCCGATGCTACCGATTTGATTTCCTCGATGCTGCCATTGCCTTCGGAACTAGCACGTCCGTTTTGTTCATAACTACTCCTCCCCTCCTCGGGTTGCCTTATGAACTCGGTTTCGGAATCCACAGACTTTCGAGCTTCTCCGTTTGATTCTGTTTCTCCCAGGCTCGAATAATGCATGTTGTGATTCGGCGTAGCAGCAGAGAGTGCTGCCCTGTTTCCAACGTCCGCGCCGGTAGCTGTTGAAAACACTGGCTCTTCCTGTTCTTCCTCTTTGACTATAACCGGCGAAATCGCCGTAATTGCCACCTCTTTTTTCCTCGGAGAGACAGACCGTCTAGCCCGTGTAGTTCTCGCGGGGGTCTTGGGTGTTTTAGGGGTTCCGTTGCGGGTGCTGCTGCTGTTGCTTCGCTGAGGGCCTTCTGATTCGGAATCCGTATACGAAGATTCGTTCTTGACCGAGCCAGCGATTCGGGCGCTACGGCGCATGGCTCTTTTTGTCCTTTTTCTTCTTTGGGAGTAAGAAAAGGTGCCGGAGTGCGAACGTGGGTAAATTTAGCTGCTTTCTAGAAACGTGGGTAGTGATTTTGAGCGGGAAACACACACGCCTCCGACGAGAAAAAGAAAACAAGGAGAAGAAAAAAAAGGGGATATTGGGGAATTGTTAGAAACAAAGAGATGGATAGGACGGTAGAAATTCGTTTGTTAGAGGATGAGAGTAAGCTGCGGCCGGGATCGGTGAAGTAATTGAGATTAGAGGAAACGGTGTTACAGATGCCAGGGGATAAGAATAGCAGCCGATGCAATGCAATGCGCGGCTCACTAATAAAGGACGACTAAGCTAAAGCAAAATCTAGATTATAAGGCTATTCGGTTACCAATCGATCTAAGCGCAAGAGAAATAACAAAAAGATATAAAAGTCTGTATTAAGAATGGGAGACGAGACAAGTGTTTGAGTATGATATCAATCCATGGTGATGCAATCGCAAACTGATATATATATATATAAGAACAGGGCGAAGAAGGAGTCGAAGAAAGAACACTGGTTAACTAGCCAGACCGCTGCACCCTTTTTATTCTCCACCAGCAACGTTTCCGACCAAAAGCTAAAGAATAGCGCGAGAATCTGCCGGGTGATATCGAGGGAAAGGATAAAAGCAATGGCAATGGCAAATCGAAATAAGCTTAATCGTCCTAGCCCGACGGTGGTCGGCGCGCAGACTAATTGGCGGTCCCTTGCGGGCGCAACCGTGGCAAACTTGGCCCGACAGGTAATCCAGGACTCCCACGACGCCCGGGAATCACGTATGCAAATACAGAGGCGTTCAAGAACCTGGTTACGTAACCCAAGTATGTTCCCGGGCTAAATGGTATCATTTCCCCCCCGGCCAATTTTATCCAATTGTCAATATTAGGTGCGCTCAACTATATAACTATTTGAATATACGTATACATAGTAGTATCTGAGTACTTGAGGACTGAGGGCTTCAATACGCACTTAATAGTACAACGAGACCACTCAGTAGTGGTTGATTGTTAGTGGTCTGAGAAGCGTGCAGAGTGCGATGGAGGGGCGACAACACCACAATTAACCACAACTGTGGCCACTTCCCGCGAGGCAATGCGACTTTGAGAGAGCATCCTCCGCAATTTTGCATACCAGACACCCCATCTTGAACTTCATGAAACCTGGCCACTTCCTTGAAATTCCCCATTCTTCGATGACTGATGAGCGGGTGACTCAATCCCTAAACCTCCATCGAACTTCCACGTTGACCCTTTTAACAAAAACTAGCAAAAACTAAGAAAAACTTAATAACCCAGAATAAGTGCTCAAAGAATGTGTTATATATAAGAGAGCCTTTCTATCTCAATCCTCTCCCCAAACCATAAACACAAAATTTACCCCTCCATGGATGATACCTTCAAGATAGAATAGTAGAAGACAGAGAAGGGCAAATTTTTTTTTTGCAAAATGCAAGCCCTTAACCGCATCGCTCTTATCGCCATCTGGGTGCTCTGCCTCCTCTTCAACTCTGCCTTCGCCGTCCCCTCCTCGCAGGACGGTGCGGGCGGCCCCGCAGACGCAGCCCCTGCTCCCGTGGAACTCATCTGCCACCCAGGTAAAGAGTGTTACCCGAAGACCTTCGTCCCAACCACCACTTTCCTGCCTGTCGAGACAGACCAGGTCATCCCACCCGGTCTCCACATCCGACTAAACATCGGTACCGGAGGCCGAGAGGCAAAGCTCATCGACCCCAATGAAAGTGAGGGGACAGCCGTCTACGTCGAAAGAGAGAAAAAGGCAGATACACGAGCAGGGGCAGAGTATTCCGACCTGGTTGTCGTTCCGGATCACGATACCGATCAATCCTCCGTCTTAAATGGTGGGAAAGGATCGAATGAGACCACAGAGAGTCGGCCGCCGGTTCAGCATATCCCCCCAGAACCAGAGAATCTGAAACCGAATCCTCACCTTTCGAACTCTGACTGGGAGACGTTCAACAATGCCGCCTCGGTACTCAAGGCATCCGCCCCGCAGGCGGCATCTCTCATCGAAGCACTACAGATCCTCGCCGATATGTCACATGAACCGGAATACGGAGTCAAGCTCATCGAGCTGTCTTTACAAAAGTTGATAAACATAATCACGTCCTCGGAGTATACCCCGTCAATCCGCTCCTCGGCGGCAATCACCCTCGGAAACTCCCTACAGAATAACGCTGTAGCTCTTTCCCGTGTCAAAAAGCTCTTCGGTACCGCCACCAAAGATGTGGTGTTGAAGCCTCTCTTGGACGCGCTACTTAAGAACCAGGATATGATTCTAGAAAGAAGGTTGATGTTCGCGTTATCCAGGACCGTCAGAATCCACAACGGAAAACAGGACTTTATAAACCTCGACGGCCTAGAGACTTTGGGGAAAGTGTATACCACAACAAACGACTTACCTCTCCGTGGAAAAATCGCAGCGTTCCTTCAAGACGAATTTTTGGACATGGATATGATGGAAATGGTGATTAAATCCGGAGCCAAGACTGGCTCACAGAGCGTTATCATGTCAAAGGACGATCTAAGCAGCTGGTGCGAGATACTACAAAGTGATTTGGTGGAGAGGAGCAATGGAGAGGGTAGTGGAGATCTAGATAGTGAAGCTAAGGTACTGGTTACACTTAAAGCCTTGAAAGAGAAGTACAATGATAGGTGTAAGGCGAACGAAGGCCTGAAAGGATGGCTAGATGTTGAGAAAGAGAGGGTTAAGAAGGAGGAGGATGACGGGGAGTGGATCAAGGTCCCGCTAGAAGATGTTGAACATGCTTTTTTCGGAGCCAAAGCTTGAGAAAACGGTATCATAAGAATACTTTTAAATTAAGCTTGTATACTATTAGACGGCCTGGGTTGGAAATTTTGGCGATATCAGACTGCTTGTTTGGCTTTTGGGCTTGAGTTTTTTGTTTTTTCTGTTCAAGGCGTCCACAGCTAAGTCTCGTAACCAACAGCTCTGAATTTGCATGATATTTGGCATGCTAATATTGCAATATCAAAACTCATAACATTAATACAACACCGGCTTGTCAACTCGAAGCTGGATATAGATACCTGAAAGCTGTTTTGCACTGACCGTCTAAAATTTAGTAGATTCTAAATAAAAATGATAATAAATCAATTCCACAATGCGATATAATAAGCTAAGTATAGAGAAGGTTTTGGGAGAACAATATATTTCTGTGTGGTAAACCCTTGGTTTAAGGGCATCCCTTTTTCCAGGAGGGCGTAAGCGCTAAATGAAACTGTTGCCGTCAGTAATCAGCTTATTTGAAGCTGTATATACATATCTTCAGGCTGCCGTAGCAGAGTATGATCTTGCCGTTCCCTTTGAGCTTTTCAATATGAGTCCTCGAAATTTTCGGTTTGAGCACTTCCGGAGATCGCTACCTCAGCACCAGATGAGCCGAGAAACTTGTATGTGGATAAAGGAACATTTAAATATCACACAATTTACGAGCGAGCTTCTAATGCATGGAACGGCAGATATCGATATTTGTTATACTTTTTGATAACTCGTAGTAATTAATAGTAGCAATTATTCAACTTAACGATACAACTAGGGTAATTAAAGTTTACGAGAGCACTTTCTTCTTCTTTTGCATTCGTGGTATGTTTGCATTCAAGGTAAATAGATAGGTCGGATTGCATTCTGAGCTCTCCGAGAAGTTTTACATCTGCGGCGCGCGGCTATTAATATTAGCTCGTAGAAAATATAGTATACACTAGTCTATATATAACCTAAGAATACATAGTTTTATATTATACAAAGCTTGAAGCAAAGTATCCTAGTATCACCATCTTATCGCACGACGATCATCTTATGAACATCGACCGGCAAGCCAGATGTTCGATAGTGTCCTGTTGCATTTTGAACCAAAAGCCCTGTAAATGCGTTGTGGTGGTTAACACCTGTCCACAACTGGCCACCACCGTGCAGCTCCCTCGCGCTAGCTCAAAGAACGGGCTTCAATGTCACCAATTCTCTCACGACACCGTTCCCCACCACCAATTCCACGTTCGAAGGGCAAAAGATAGCTTCATACACATATAATATGGCGGAACCTACCAAGATCTGCCCTTATTCTCTGCCGGGTATTGTTTCCTTCGTAACCCTTACTTCCCACTGCTTCTCGGCAGCTAACCTATCGCCTAACCCCAGACCTTAAGAATACATCCGATGATGCTGTCGCGGCAGTATGTAGCCATCTAATATTCATCAATCGCCACGAAACATAACTAATACTCGAACCTGTAGTACCTAAAAACCAAATCCTTCAACCAATCCCACACCCTCGCCGATGTCCGCCTAGCCCTGTCCACAGCCGCCTGCCTCATCGCCGGCGTAACCTTCTACCTCGACTACACCCAAGGCTTCGAAAAGACTAAAACATTCACCTTCTACGCTTGCATTGCCTACTTCACGCTCAACACTGCTCTCACAGTCTGGCTTTACTTTTTCGAGTCCTCAACGATTTACGTGGGGAAGCATAAAACCGAGCCGGTGTCCTTAACCATCAGCTCGAAGGTCACGAAGCATGATCCGACTTATAGGCTAAAGATCATGCAGACGCAGGTGGTGGATGGGAAGAAGATTATGAGGGTAAGAGATGTGGAGGGTCCATTTATGAATTGGATCGATGACAAGGGGTTCTTTGTCAAGAAGCCCTTTGAGGGTTGGTTGGGTGCTTCGATACCCTGGATCTTGGAGAACGAAGATGTACCTAAGGAGCTAAATAGTGGGGTTGTGACGGCTAGTGGGAGGCAAGTACAGGACGAGATGCCGGGTGTCGAAGTCGGGAGTGGGAAGGGTAGCGTTAGAAGGAAGGGAAAGAAGGTGTGATTATGATCGTGCGCCTAGGGTCCGGTAAAATGCAGGCCAAAGCTACTCCTCGTACTCGTAATATTATCATTTTGATGAAATCAAAAGTAGTTGTGTCATACCACTTTTCTTGTAGATGCCATGGCCATGGATGCCGCAGCCCTAATACTCACATTGACACTAAATGTACAGCTGCGAGACATAAAAGTCTGCTGTTTTGAGAATACGCAACGGTATCACCAATCGTATTTTTTCCCCCCCACGTCTTCCCGCTCAATCGATCTATACCCTCGCCAATATCCGATCCTCAATCCCATCCAAAACAAACTCATGTTGCACCATAACCTCCATATTTTCGGCCTCTGCCAGATACATCTTCGCCGGATCTTGTCCTGGTCCAAATAACTGCTGTGTATTTGCTTGCGGATTCATCTGCTGAACCTGGGCCATAGTTTGGTCGGCCGCTAAGCGCAAATCAGTATCGACTTCCCTATTACCTAATGGGAAACCAGAAGACGTACCGTTGTCATTGCCCAAAATGAACGTAAACACCGGCCTCAATCCAAACAGACACAAAAAGTACCACGATAAAGAAGATACCCATCTCACGTCCATATCCCTAGTCATCACTCCACTCTGAAGCATAGACTTAAACCGAATCGTCAACGGGAACGGCAGTTTCACTATCACGCACACGGATCAGCCCTAAAATCTCGCGAATACTCCACCAGTCCCCACATAGGAATATTCGTACTGATAACGAATCCGCTAAAAAACGCATTGATCCACCCCATGATCACAGTCTGAGGCACAATCATCATCATATTCCCCTTCATCATATTCATCATCGCATCCATCCCATTAGGATCGGACATGGGATTTGCTGGGGGTTTATTCTTCGCATCGGGATCTTTCAAGAAGGTACCGGATTGGAAGGCCTGGACGAGATAGTTTTTGCGAGAGGTAAAGGAGGAGAGCGGGATTTGATTCGCATTTGTTCGGAGGTTTATGCCGTGTAAATAATTTTTCCTAGAGCAAATAGTCATTATGCTGTCGGTTGTAGAGTTCCTATGAACGTAGTAAGCGGACGTACTGCTCGCGGATTGCTTTAGCCTCGAGTGGCTTTGGTGCGGATTGTAGAAGCAAGGTGGCATAGTGGCGGAGGACGCCAGTCAAGATCTATAGGTAGAAGATTAGAATACACATTTCCATGGGGTGAATGAGGAATACGGGCAGTATACCATCACAATCGTGATCGGGAACAGAATCCAATAGCTACACCATCCAAATGTCAGCCATTAGTGCTAGAATCGAGACGCCTAGAACACGCGAGGTGGCCGTACAATAACGCCGGATCCCGAAGGATTTGTTGGCCAACCACCTGCGCCATGGTGGAAGGTCGTAGGATTGGTGGATGGGGATGTGGAGAGGACGGAGGTCTGGATCGCGAACGGTACCGCGGTGGAGGCTGTGGGTGTATGGAGGCTCGTAGTTATGAAGCTTGGTGTGACGTTGGCCGTAAATGGAACCAGGGCACGACACACAACACATTTTCGTTGACAATCCAACACAGCTAGCATTGCCGTTTCCTACTTTCACTACCACCAATATGTTATCCGGCCAGCCAGCTTGTTCCCAAAATCATCCCTAGACCGTGGCTTTGTGACCTCAATGCCTCAGATCCAAACGTTTGAATAGGCAACAAAATTACAAGGCTCTTCTGAGCTCAATCCTCTGGTTAGAGATGTATGGTATCGAGGCGGGAGAACGAGAAGGATGGAAGAACTGTCCCTTTCATGAATTCGCCGGTGTGCAGGTGTGACTGTGCCACATTCGGACATCGATTTTCTAGCATCTTTTATATAATCAACATATCACGCCCCAGCTTGCGAGCTTGTACGCACTCAAGAATATCTTGGCATGTAGGAATTTAATTTTAAGGTGCGCCAATCTACTAGATTGCGCTGTGCATATCAGACGCATGGAATACTTATGCTGTGGGATTCAGTACCCCGCTTCGATCCTCGCATATATGAGGATGATGAAAGATCAACTGCGCATTACCATAGCAAGTTCTGACAATAAAATCCCTCGAGTTCCCTTATTCAAGATATGTTTTCTGCCGATATCCCTCAAATTTCTGCCCCGCAATAGCTTGTAACTATTCTGTTATTGACATCAACGTTGCACTGCAACACCTACGATAAGAATGGAATCAGAGGTTGAATATAGTAATAATATATATGACAGCAATATTTCCAACGGACTAACGACTTTCTACGATAACGTCAATTCGGGTAGCTTGGTCTCCGTCGCAGACTATACATCGTCTCTTGACCTCGTTGATTTCCTCGCTGTCGCTAAACACCGCCGATTTGAGATCTTACCCTTTCGGTGGACCCCCATAAGCGATGTTGGCCTTGGCGGCGCCGCGAAAGTGACGCACATTGCTACAGTCCAACTATTGAATGGGGAAAAGATCCAGGATGAGGTAGACATTGTAATGAAACGATTTCAAACAGAGGGTGCCAGATACCAGGATATACAGAAAGCGTACCAAGGTCTTTTATCTGAGGTTTACGTCTTGGGTCATCCGGTAGTTCGCCAACATCCAAATATCAACAGATTGGAAGGTATCGCCTGGGAAGTGGTATTTGGCGATGCTTGGCCTGTATTAATCTTCAAAAAGGCGCAATATGGAGACCTCAGGCAGTTTATGAACAGCGCCGAAGGACAAAAACTCTCCTTCGACGATAGGGTTAAGTTTTGCTTGAATATTGGCAATGCCTTGGCCTTAATCCATTCCTGCAGTTAGTATCTTTACTTCGAACTCTCAAAGACATCAATACTGAATTTTCGATTAGATTGCATTCATGGTGACCTGAAACCGGAGAATATCCTAATCTTCAAAGACGAAGATGGGGGTTTCTGTGCCAAAGTCACAGATTTTGGCTTCTCTTCCATCTTTGCCAGAGAAAACGAATCTTCGGAGATAATGCTAGCCCGTTCATGGCCCTGGACTGCCCCAGAAATTGAAGTAGATCCTCGAGTAACCTTCAAACAGGCCAAGTCAGCAGATGCGTTCTCATACGGGCTCATCTGTGCCTGGCTTCTTTGTTATGATAAACTACCAGGCCCATCTAAGCGAGGCGGCCCAAATATGGAGGCATTTGCTACCTTGAAGAAAGACTCCGACCTGGTTGATAAGGTCATGGATTCGACTAGAGCATACCTGAGAGAAGAACCTGCCAAGTGGGTAGCTGTCGTTTCACTATTCAAATTGACCCTGGTACATGATCCCGACATGAGAGACCTCGAAGCTTCCGTCGAAAGTCTAGGGACTCCGTTCGGGTTTAAGTGGTACGAACAACATTCATTTTACCTTACTACACCCAACGATGGAAGACACTAACGAAATCTTGTAGGAGGGCACCTCCTCTTCACGAGGAATATGGTAAATCTGCTTTATTGATATTAAGAACGAACTCTACCTTTAATGTTGTTAAGACATCTATCTTCCCTCCATTACCAAACGCATGGGGCTAACTAAACCCAGTTAGTAAGTATGCTTTCGCAGCTTCGTCTCTGTGGCGAAGAGGTTCGAAAGACCATTTTTGAGTCTTTCGAACGTCGCGCGAAAAGCAGTAGCGGTTCCGAGACCGCCCAAAAAGCCGCCTATGATCTTGCACTATCGTACTATATCGGCTTCGGCACCGGGCTTGATAAGTCCGAGTCCGTTAAGTGGCTGAATGAATCCGGGCAATCACAGGAGTCCCTCGACAGTATCGTTGCCATGATGGCCGCCGATGCCAAGTCTCTCTACTATCTCGTAGAGGACAGAGTTCACGCCGTGATCTACTTGGAAAGCCAAAGGGCTCACGCGAGACTCAATGGTCCGCCTTTAAACCCCCACAATTCATCTACTGACGACCCAAATCCCTCTATTGATGAGAACATCGACCTAAATACTTTAGGCGACACAGCAATAGTTTCACAGCTCTCCCGTAATTTCTGCTTTAGAGAGCTTGGCTGGATAGACGAAGGTCTGGGTAGATGGAAGCCTCCAAAGTTGACAAGAGAAAAGTCCAAGGACATAGATGTGCGTATACAGGGAACTTCCCAAAACAGATCTCTGGTTATTGGCGAGCCCTTAGATATTATAATCACGCCGTATAATCCAAGAACAGCACAAGGTCATCTCGAGGTTGCTAGGCAGGGAGCAGACACCAAGGCAGGAATTCTGGGTCCAGAGCACGAAGATACGCAAAGAGATATGATTACTCTCTATCAGCTGTACTATGAGTTTGGGCTATGGGATCACGCAGAGTCACTGGTAATGAATGTCATAGACACCCAGCAGCGTATCTTGGGCCCAGAAAATCCGGCTACGCTAAGAAGCATGGAATACATGGCAAAGGTTCTACTCCGAAAACAACTATGGAAAGAAGCAGTGGATCTCATTTTCAAAATTGTGGATATTAGGTTGGCGATGTCTCGTGTTCGACTTGAGGACCACGCATACTGCTTAGGTATGCTGGGGGAATTGATGACGGTATCGCTATTGAACGAGATGAAAGGAGAGAAAGTCCGATCATTGGAGAAGATTATCGAGATATATAAAGATGGGATGTTGAAAGAGCAGGTGACACGGGACAGGGGCGAATTTCTTTTATTGTTTATGGGCGTACTAGCGTACGAATATATGGATACTCGGGAGTACAAAAAGGCAGAGAGGTTACTAAAAGAATCAATTTTGAGAGAGCAAGAACTCTATGGGAAGGGAGCCGACCATGCACGAATTCTGGCCACGAAGCAACATTTGGCTGAAGTGTACCTTTTTCGACCCGATAGTACACCCGAAATGACACAGCACGCTCACAGGCTGTTAATTGAGGTTCGAAAAACCCTATCAAAGCCTCACGCATGTCCACCGTTCCCAACGAACCAATCAGTTAGAGGTACGATTGATTTCGATGCAATCCGAGAGGCGAACGAAAGGCTTTGGTCCTTCATTTCCGATCGTATAGACACAACGGGCTACGTCGACAGAATCAATAGCGCAGAAGAAGCCTTCGAAGCTCTCCCCGAAGATTCACCAGACCGCACCGATTTTCTAGCCAAGTTGATGGGGGTTTTCTTTGATCGCTTTCAGGCAGTTGACGACCCTGACGATCTTGACGCTGCAATAATGTGGGCGGAACAAGCACTCCTGGTTACACCTGACCATCATCCAAACAAAGCTAGGCGGTTGGCAGATCTAAGTTCCGTTATGTGGGGGAGGTACGCACTAGCTTCTTCTAGCTCTGACTTTGAAGCTTCAATACGTTACATGGAAGAAGCCGTATTCTATACGGACGATGAAGAGGAATTTATCTCTAGACTACAGACTTTGGCGGCTCGGCTCAACATGCAGTTCAAGGAAAGCAATACTCTAGATGATTTAAACAAAGCATTGGTTTTCACCGAGCAAGCAGTTTTGGCTAGTATGCATAAAATCATGTCGACCTCTCAGTTCCTGGCTCCTGATTCCGGCCCTGCACTCAGTCTCGGCACCCCTGCACTTTCCGTCGGGGGCTTGCCAAATAACAACGCCTCTCGGTATATTGCTCTTACACTCAACCTTAACGAACTTTATGTGAAAAAATGGGAGCTGCTGAACGATATAAATGATTTGAACGAAGCCATTAGATCGCTCGAAAGCCTCGATCGTGTGGAGCATCAAGTCGAAAAGAAGTTTTTACTTCCACTTTATTCCCGTCTAGGGCACCTATATGTTAGCAGGATCATTGAGTTGGGCGATGAACAGGATGTCGATAAGGCTATCGCAAAATTCGAGGAATGTTTCGAAATTGAAAGGACTGTAGATTGGGACGACGTAGGGCGCTATGGCCATGAAGAAGGAGATTCTGGAAAGATTGCAGGGAATCTGGCTCTTCTGTATGTGACTCGGTTCTCTCGGAGCAATGACATCGTCGATTTGGTGATCGCAAAGGAGAAAATTGAGCTGGCAGATGCATCTGTGGCGTTAGAGAATGGAAGTAGGAGGGGCGTGGATACGACAAAGGCGTTGATTAGGCGGATGTGTGAGAATATCGAGAGGGCTAAGGACTGGGCAGACGGTATATGGTCTGGCCCTCCAGCGGTTCGGAGGCGTAATTCGAAAGGAATGCTTGAATGGGACTTCACATCATGCCTGTAGTATATTCTTCTAGTGAGGCTATCATAATAATAGCTTTGGAGACAAGTTCATTTTATAATATATGTGCAAAGTTTCAAAATATCAGTCACGAGACTGAAAATGATGATCACAAAGAGCCATAGACCGCCGCAGCTACATATAACTATATCAGGTTTGGCTATTGTAGATAGATACGTAAATACATCGTGCAAGTCAGTTACGTATCACCCTGATGTAGCTATGAGCATCGAAAGTGCCCCTCTGTAAGATATAATTTCTGATTCCTCCAGCGTTTTTGAAAACTGGTTGATGGGGCCGTTTCTCCACTGTTAACTTTATCCTATTATAGAATGATATAGACTTATCTCATATATCCATAAAACTAGGCGGTCTGCAGGCCCTCGTTGATTCCTCTGATAAAAAAAACCATACATCCCTGTACAACGGCGTCGAATTTGATATACAGACTGAAAGCCACTGAGCAATCATTCCTAACTATAACTACACCTACTTACGATAATATCAATCGTTTAAATTACAACAGTCACAGTCATCTCATGTATTTCATCCAAATGGCATATCCTATCCAAAAGGTCGTTGAATTGAACCCTGCCTAAACACTTAAACACCGCCTAAACACCATCCCAACGCTACAATTTAGTTATTATAATACTGATATTTCCTGAATAAGTACAGGGCTTCAGTATAAATGTCCTCAGAAACTATCTAGCTCATACAAGATCTGGATCTAAAATTCTTAAACTCAATAGTAATACAGTAGCTGAAGGCGAATTTCGAACTTCTAATTGTACATAAGGATTGAAGCGAGGACATCAAAAATGAAAGAGGACATCAACTCGGTCATATGCATCGGATAGAGAAGTTGGCAGGAGAAATATATATTCAGACGGATCTCTAAATTACAAGCCGGTGACCTAATTAGAAAGATCTCAGGAGAAGCAAACTAGCTTGCAGTCAGGAAAGTAAAAATAGCAACAGCTAGTGCAGTGAGCCCAAAATATATATGAAGAAAGAAAAATGAAAATATCATAAACTGTATTGTTTTCTCTTTTTTCCTATTTCCTATTAATTGCAAAGGTCCACACAAATGGAAGGTCCAAATCAAGCTTTCAGTATTTCTTCCTTCTTTCTCTCCCTCTCTTCCTCTCTCTTTCTGCGTAAAACAAAGTAAAGGAATAGCCAGGCAGGCGACGACTTCGGGTATCACGGCACCGGTTCAGAAGCACTTTCTCTGCGAAAGATTTAACATAAAGGCAAGAAAGGATTTGAAAACGAGATAACTCCTCATACGCGCCGAGATTAAACGAACAAACAAGAGTAAGAACGCCATGCTCCAGATATATTGCGGGCTCACAAAAGAAAGAGGTGCTGTAGTAATATCGAATATCGATATCAGAGTTGATACGATGTAGATGGCGGTGATAGAAGGGAAAGGGGTGTATGCAAAGATATGTTCGCTTTTGTTTTCAAGCTGTCAAAAGAAAAAAAGCAAACGAAAGCAAAAGCGGTCGGTATCGCTGAGAACTGCATTGTTTAGGAGGACGGCAAACAAACAGAACAGGCACGAGCGAGCGCATAGTGAACACAAATCGGCACAAATGAATATTTGCAGAAGGGTTAGAGGGTACGGACTCTTTTTTTTGGGAGGGTAGAAACACAGCTATGATGGGCTAGAGAAAAACAACGCCGCACGAACATTAGTTTCCCATCATGAATAATATACATGCCGAAATCATTTCATCGTCGCATTCATTAGGCATTAAATGTCGCCAGGATTGTAAAAGCAATAAACGGAAAGAAAAGGAAAGGAAAGGAATAGAAGAGTCAAGACAACTCTAAAGATAGAATGTCATCGGGCGAGTCTTCCCTAAATTCTCAAAGAATGCCATAGCGGCATGCTCGATCGAAGTCAGGGTTAGTTCTGTAAGTATCAATTTTTGTGATGACTTTTTGAGCTTGTGAATCCAACTTTTATTTTGGCCAACGCTTTTCGAGGGATCGGTAGAAACACTTTTCGTCTGAGAGCGATAGGCATGGTATTTAAGGTCCGATGAACGGTGGGGGTAGAAACAACAAGTCAGAGTGTGAGGAACGAATTTCTACTTCGAATCATCAGTCCTTTTCTTGAAATCTCCTCCGAGAAAACCGCGGCTACGTTTTTCTTTGAGCGGTTTCGGTGATTTCAATGACTTTTTCGAGCTCGGATCGCTGCTCATTTCGTCATCTGCGGAGTCCACGGTGTCTGGAGCTTTACCGGTAAGGAGACTTCGGAACGATCTTGGCTTGCTAACAGTCTCCGGGGATGGCGATTTCCTCCCAATTTCGGCCTTCGTTGGTTTGATGGTTGCTGGTGTCTCTGGTTTAAGTGCTGGCTTGATAGACTTTGGCGTAACGGGCTCAACGAGCTTCGGAGGAGCTTTCGAGCTTGAAGCCTCGGGAACGGATTTCGGGCTTTTAGGGGTGGGTTCCTCTGCCTTAGGCTTGGGTGGAGAGGCCTTAGAAGTTGGTGCTGCGGCCTTCGGTGTTGTAGCCTCTGGAGATTTTGTTGGTGACTTCAAAGCTCCCTTCGGAGTCGTTGGTTCCGCGGCGATCGGGGTCTTCGGCGTCGATGGAGTTGCTGGTAATGGTGGTGGCGCATGGCTTGCAGACGCCTTGGGAACAGGACTCTCTAAAGTTGGCTTTCCAATCGCTGAAATATCTCCTTTAAGATTTGGAAAGGGTGGAACGGGCGGGATAACAGCCGGAGACGCAGATACTCCTCGAGGGGGAGATTGGAATCGAGTTTGCTTTGGAGAAGTAGATAAAGGCGGACTCGACGCGGAGCCACCCGTGGTAGTTTTCTTAAGCTTGGAAGTGAGCTCGACGGGTGATGTCGATTGGGGAGGAGGCTTTGAATGCTCAACAGCGGTTTTGCCTGAGTCTACATGTTTCATTGACGTTGCCTGGTTAGTAGCAAGAGGGACAGGCTTAGTAGAAGTTTCTCCTGATTTAACAGGTGTCACCGGCGTTTTGGTAGCAGGAACAGGTTTTGCAGCGGTCTCGGTTGTCTTGACGGGGTTAACTGGCGCCGTAGATTTGATTGGTGTAGTTGCTGCTGCTGACTTAACAGGCGTGACCGGTACTGTTGACTTAACAGGCGTGACCGGTGCTGTTGACTTAACAGGCGTGACCGGTGCTGTTGACTTAACAGGCGTGGCCGGTGCTGTTGACTTAACAGGTGTGATCGGTGCTGTTGACTTAACAGGTGTTATCGGCACCGTCGGCTTTGCGCTTGACCCTGCTTGAGGGATTGGCGTAACTGGTGCTGGAACCTTGATAGGAGTAATCGGCACGGTAGACTTGACAGGTGTCTTCGGATCACTAGCAGGTGGAACGGCTTTGGTGTTATCCGGAATGATGACAGGCTGGGCCAAGGGTTCAGGTTTCTTGGACGGCCCGGCTGGTTTTTGAACAGGAACATCGACCTTTTTACCTGCTGCAGCTGTTGAGGACGAAGCACTCGCCACAGGGGCCGGCTGCCGGGAAACAATTTTGACCTGAGACTCGATAGGCTTCTCTGGCGTTTCTAAAGAAATAGGCTTCGAAATTGATGTTGGAATGGGCATCTTAACTTCCATGGAAGGAGCTGGAGGAACATTTGGCTTCTTGATCTCGGGGGTGTTGATAAAATCATGCTGTTTCAAGGGAGACGATGTGGCGGACTTTGTCGTCTTAGCCCTATCCCCGCTCTTATCAGGAATTGGAGGACGGGGTGGTGTTGGTGGCGGTGAGGCCAGAGACGAAACAGAAAGCTGGGATCTCGCTCGTTCCGTAGACTTCTGGTTTAGCTCGAACTTTTGCATCATGAATTCTTCCCCCAGTGATGATGGAGGAGGAGTCAGCGTATCCATGCGATTCTGGACCCGTGGGACACTCTCTTCGCTGTGCGCTTTCTTAGGGATCTTCTCCATTCCTTGGGCCTTGGTATTGTCGAGGGAACTCTTTGTAGAAAGAAGACTGCCAGTTCTTGGCAATGGTGAAGTGTAAGTGCGGTCAAGGCTTGGCCGCCGCTCGATTTCAAGATTCTTCGTCGGGAGTGGTGGAACGGGCGGCCTGTTTTTGTCAACTGGAAACACCATAGGAGAATTGCGACCTGTGGGCGTTTGTGGGGGGATCCATGCACATAGACGCTCCATAACTTCAGTTACGCTCTGGGGAGTTGCGGGTTTTTCGATTAAGTCATCAAAATGATGCGGATCTTTGAGGTCACGGAGATATCCTGTGACGCAAACAATTGGGGTACTGTTATTGGCGTTCCTGGTTGTCTTGATCATGCGTGCAAGATCATCACCATTGATTTGGGGAAGTTTGTACTCTGTCAATATTAGGTCGACTATGCGTCATGTCAGTCATAAATCTTTGCATCGACAGTCTTTAATATTTTCACTTACACTTGACTTCGCTCATAGCACACCTTACGGCTTCTGGGCCAGTTTCGACGGACATAGTGCGACACTGAAGCTTCTCCAACATGCGTTCCATAACCATACGTGAAACGGGATGATCCTCACATACTTTGGATCCGTTAGTACAACCATAATTTTCTTTGAAGTGAGGTCAGACAGCGCGGGCATACCGAGAATATCAAGGGTTCGGGCAACTGGCCCATCTTGCGTACTAATTGTAGATATCCTTTGAGAGCTTTGACGCCTCCTTTGAACCCTCAACAATGCGCTACTCCGACTGTCTTCGTTATCTGAAGAGGAAGGAGACATATCAAAGACCTGGCTATGGCGTTTGTAATGTTTAAGACTATCGACGAATGCCGGTGGATCACCGTCTTGAGAGCCTACCGTAAGCGACCGAACTCGAGTAAAACCACGATTTTGAGAAGAGAGGCCATGTTCCTTACGAGGTGAAAGCGGAGCTTGCGGGGATTTTCCAAAGATTTTTGAGGGCGCTTGAATCCGGATTGGTGATATGTTGTGTAAGCGGGTGGGAGATGCATTAGCGGAGTCTGTTATTGGTGATGGGCCTTCTATTTTTGTAGAGATCTTTGGAACATCCACCTGAGCTGTGTTAAGCGCAAAGCTGCTAGTGCTAGTAGTCGAAGCGTTTGATGTCTTGCGGTGTGGGTGATGTGCTGAGAAGGAAACAAGAAGGGGCGAAGATGGTTGTGAGCCACGACTTGGAGGGGAAGTCATAGATGAATGTAAGTTGCTCGGAGATACTGCTCTCTTACCGCCCCGCGAACTAGCTGACAGTGTTCTCGAGACACCCTTTCCAAGTACTGGGCTTCCTTCAACAGATTGCGATGGTGACGAAGAAGTAGCTGATGTCGGTGGCTGATTCTTGAGCGCTTCCGATCGGAGCTTCTGGATAAGATCTTTATTCGCCTTATCAAGCACAGGAAGATTTTTGAACTGAAATAGCCCAAAATCGTTGTCTGCAAGCGGTTCACTGAGCCGTCTTCCGCGTCCACCGCTCTCACGAACGTGTGGTGGAATATGTAAGGGCATCAGGTTACGCTTGCCGATGCTATGGTCACGGCGTCCTCTGGGGACTGCATCATGGGGCCGGTCCGAGTAATCATTGCTAGGCGTAGTACCGGGCGAGGCGTGATCTTCCATATCCTCAGCGAATTCTCGCAGGGTGGCCCCTCGAGTATCAAAATATTCTGTATCTTCGATGTCCTTAGGATCGGGAATGAATGAAGCTTCGTCTTGGAGAATTTTCTCCCAATTGATACCAGCGAAAAAAGGATGGTTTTTGATCTCGTCAGCACCGCCGAACCCAAGTCTTTTCTGTTGATCCACACAAAGAAGTTTATTTATGAGATCCCTGGCTTCAGGGCTGATTTGAACATCTATCTCATCTCCGGGCCAGTCGATCCTTCGATTCAGAATATTGTCGAAGACCTTCTCGTGAGTCTCGGCCATGAAGGGCGGGTAGCCGTAGAGAAATTCGAAAAGAATGCAGCCAGCAGACCACCAATCACTCATTTCATCTTGCCCTGTCCCGTTGATAGTCTCCGGAGCCAAGTAATCTGGAGTGCCAACAAACTTGCGGTTGCTATCCTCAGGGTCAAAAAGAGCAAGTTGGGGGGGCATCATTGAATGTGACGACGTTGGCGGCGCTTGTGCAAAGGCAGAAAGCGATGATGGATGAATATTGCTGACCTCACTCGATGCGCTGCTCGTGCTTTGAGCATCATCATCGATCGGATAGAAGGAACGTCTGGCTGCCATCGACAAGCTGGCCGGGTCGTTCAATGTAAACCCGCCGAGCATCGAAACCAATC
Source organism: Arthrobotrys iridis (assembly GCA_036971165.1). Lineage (NCBI taxonomy): Eukaryota > Fungi > Ascomycota > Orbiliomycetes > Orbiliales > Orbiliaceae > Arthrobotrys > Arthrobotrys iridis. Next base: position 2,241,137 of record JAJTTS010000004.1, read on the forward strand.
CCTCACTAGCTGCGCTATCGCTTCGACCAAGGGATGACGATTTCCCTTTCTCTCGCATTGAGTTCTCACGGCTAAGAGTTGCCTCACGGCTCAATGTCGCCTCCCTGCTAAGAGTGTTTTCACGAGTAGGCTCTCGGCCCAAGCTAAAATATGATGAAGGAGCAGTTATTTGAGAGCCAAGTTCCGGCGAAATGACTGGTGTGTTTGATGGGGAGGACTGTCCAGGGTTGAAGTCGAATGATGTTGAACGAGATGATGCTTGTGATCTCGATCTGGGGACAAAAGGCCCATGCTTCAGCAAGTCCGGTGTGGACTCCGAGGAGCCCTGCAAAGCACGCTTCTGTCTACCCAAAAGACCCATGCGTGACAACCCAAAGTCCGTAAGCTTGAGATGGCCTTTCTGGTCGATAAGTAGATTATCGGGCTTTAAATCGCGATGAACAATGCCGCGTTCATGTAAGTGCTCAATGCCTAAGATGACTTCTGCCATATACTTCTTAGCCCAATCTTCAGATAGATTGCCAAGTGCTTTGATCAATGCAGCACAGTCACCACCGTTGAGGTATTCCATAACGAGGTAGAGGTACTCCTTGCTAGCGAAGGTCCAGAAAAGCTTGGCAACAAAATCACTTTCGCCTTGCACCATCATGATGGCCCGTTCTGCGCGAACATTGGTGACTTGATTTTTGGCTATCATATCAGCTTTCTTAAGGACTTTGATTGCGTAGTAATCACCAGTGGATTTCTTTTTTGATAGATAAACGCTTCCGAAAGCACCTTTGCTAATCGGCTTGATGATTTCGAAATCTTTGATAGACGGTGTGCCAGCCTTCTGCGAGCTCGGCGTGGCAGAGGTTAGCCGAGGAGAGAGTGGTGGTTTAGTTGCAGCATCGGATGATGCAACAGAGGATTGTCTCCGGTGGCCGTGCTCAAGCGCAGGAGAGAAATCACCAGTGAATAGAAGCGGAGATGTGATAGGGGTTGGGAATTGACCATCGAAAAGAGCGGAGAGTCTGGGCTTCGCGGTCTTCATTGGTGAAGCTGTGCCAACACTCGCTCTTCCAGGAGATACTTGTCGGTGCGGAGATCGCGTGCCATGTTGCAAAAGATTCAAGCTCTGGCGTTTCCTCTCAACAGAGCTGCGGGTTCCGGATCTAGAAACAGATCCATGCTCACTAACAGGGCTATCAACCCGAGTAATGTCACCCTTGATTGAGGACTTGACACTGGCGTCACTTTCATTACCCTCAAGTTCATAAGACATCGCAGATGCGTGAAGGCTAAATCGGCTCCGTCGGCCACCCTCCCGGCCCATACTGATTTGTGAGCGAGGGGTAAGGCATTCCAAAGGGCTTGAACTTGGAGAGGAATATCGCCGTGCTCTGCGAAGATCTGATCCAATGCTAATACGTTTCGAAAGGCCACCGAGGTAGGCACTACCTGAGAGTTGGCTCTCGGACATGTCCTCGCCTTCGGAAACATCACCTTCAACAGATTGCATATCCATATCATCATCCAGAGCGCTAGCTTTGCTCCTTGCCTCATCGATGATGTCTTGAACAAGAGTAGCGAATTCGTAGCGAATCCTCTCAGAGTATTCAATAGTATTGCGGTGTCGGAGGACAGCTTCTACCTTCGCCTTCGAGCAACTTTCAGTGTCGGAGCACAAGAGTGCAAGGCCATGCTCTTGCTCGAGAGTGTTTGTGGACGGTGACTGCCATTGCGTCACTTGTGCGATCCGCTGCTCGGACGCTGGTGACTGGGTCCGAAATTCCCCAGCCTCGCCTGTCCCCAATGCTTCTTTGACCGAGGGGGTACTTATTTCAAGAGCGGTATCACAAAGGTCCAGCAACAGTTCAACAATCCTGACCTGTGGGCGACGAACACCAAATATTGATTTTACACTCGATGTCGTCTCCTTTGTTCTGCCGCTTGGACCGCCGGGGGAATTTGTCCCTGATGATGATGACGATGATGATGGAGGTTTGATAGAGAAGCCGCGATACTCAACATTGCTAGGTTCTGAGGAGCGATTGGAAGATGTTGCTCTTTCCATAGCATCCAAGACTTTGACTATGGCATTTCGTTGGACAGTTAGGTTTTCTTGTGCCAACTGTACCTCACTCTCGGCCTTGTGTTCCAGCATGCACAACTCAGAATGTTTCTCGAACCACCAAGGCTGGATTTGGGATTCGCAAATGCGACAGAGAACGGGGAGAGGTGGTGGGTGAGTAGCAGGGTCGTCCTCTGCTAGAGCGTTGAGGTATTGTGCGAGCATACCCGCACCAACACCTAACGACTCTATAATCGGAGCAGGAAGATCGATAGTGATTTCCTTGGGCTCAGTCCATGGTCTTATGACCCACATTGTCTAATTTCAAGTCAGTAAAGGAAAATAAGTAGACCAGAGAGAGCATTAACACCTACATGGCTCACCTGCCCATCACCTCGGTCAAAGACAAGGATTCCCTGTCCTTCCATTTCGAGAACGTTGATGTCTTCGACTTCGTCTTGTCGGAACCCTTCCTTCTCTGCAGCCATGGCCTTTCTTACAGGGTCCTGGGCAAATGCCGATAGCGGCCCGACAACGATTGAAAATCGTATCTTATACGACTTTGTATCGTCCTGCTTCATGGCCTCGATAGCCTTCTGGAAACAATCTTTGTTTTCGTAAAGAATTGTCGAGATTGGTTTCCCTTGGATGGACTCACAGGAGGTGCTAGGAATGGAGGTTAGTGATCAGATTTATGGTAACAAAATTCCAGGACCAGACTATTAAGCTTACCCTATGACCTCCTGCCATGACGAACTAGCCCAACGCACATTCCCGTCTAAGTTGAGATCAACGACCACGTTGAAGGTATCTTTGGCAGCCTCCTTGAGGTCGTCCTTCTCCGCCTTGATTGTCATACTCATACTCCGACCCATTTTTGTTGTTGTTGTCGGAGAAGTGACATCTTCCAGTCTTGGTAGCTCCTTCTGGGCAACCACAGGCCCAGCTTCAACCTTCTTCCCATCTTTAACGGCACCGGCTGGTATCATTTCGGAGGTATGAGATAAGGACTCCTAGATCTTTTCAACCCGAGACAACAGCGAGTCGTCGGTGCTGGCACACCCGAGTCTACTTTCTCGAGCTCCAACCATAAACGAAATACGTGATGACAGTATGTATATGACTAGGATTGTATTTAAAGGGCGAGAAAAAAGTCGTAGGTAGTGAGAAAGATCGAAATCGAGTAATCTATAAAATCTGATCTAGTTGCAATCCATGGCCGTTTTGTCGGTGGTAAGGGGGATATGTGGGACTGGGATATTGTTCCAAAGCCCCTTTTGCTCTTCAAGGAAGGAATCGATACGTAAAGAAGGTCGAGTTATTTGTATATGACCAGTTTTGCCAGTAGCTAGGCAACGTTGAATTGTTATGACGGCGAAATCCACGGGAATTCGAGATGTGCTAAAAGAAGCACAATTAACGGTTGCAAGGTCGACAGATTTTCGACACCACCTAATAGAAAGAATTGGAGATTTCGTTCAGGGAACACAATGATCGTGTTGTGGCGGAAGAATGGATCGAGTTTAATCACGGGTGTAGCTTTGAATGCTAGGTGTGAGGCCGAATGCAGTTGTTGCACAAGAACTGGGAGGCCGAATCCAAAGGATGAGAAGCGAGAGAGAAAGAATCGGAGAAAAGAGGAGGTTGAAAGGTTAGCTGTTAGCTGGCAGGACGGACGAGGGTGTGTTCGTTCGATCCAGTTGTTTTCGAGAATGAGATGATGGAGATGGAACTAGCTGATGAGAGTAAGGTGAGGTTGAGCGAGGGTGAGGTTGAGGTTGGAGTGCGGTGCTAGGTGATTCGAGTGGGTGTGTTGTGCCGTCAATTGCTAAAAATTGGGAAACGGAAAGTGGAAGAGGAGCGGGAAGGAATTAGAGCCTGGCCTGGCCTTGACTGCTAACAGTCCTGTCAGTCCAGGGTCAACACCAACGGCCGGAACCACGCCTCAAAGATCCCAATTAATTCACTGCTTACTTCTTTCTGTCCCAGCCGGCAATGCAACCGTATGTACGGAAGGGTCCGGTGGAAAAGAAAGGCAGCTCGGTGATTAAATCGTGGCTGTTTTGCGACTCACTCACTCACTCACTCTCACAAACTCAGACCTCAATTCGAACCTGTCTCACGGGACCCAAGAAGCACCTGCAGCTGCCTTTTTTTCTTTTCTTATCCGCCCAATCCACGGCTTCTTTGCAGACGGACCGACGACCTGGCTGACCGGTCCAAGAAAAATGCCTCTTGCGTATGGTTGGCGATTTTGAACAACGTGCGAAGCCGAACTGCTTGAATTGGCGGAGCTACCTAGCTTAGCAGCAAGCAAGAAGCAGCAGCAGCCACCAGACAAATTGCGGAATTCGCGAGAGCCCGTTGTGATAGGGACGTTACTGCCGTCTGAGCTCTCCTACTTCGTGATATCTGCCGTCTGTTCTCTCTTAAGCCGTCCTTATGGAACGGAATGGAAATATATTTTGTCGGAATATGTTACGAGATAAAATATGTACCAGAGAAAAAAGGTATTGAAAATGTATGTATTGGTGAGCCGGCGAATGGCTGAGGGAAAATATATCAAATGGCAATAGGTAATATTGATACACCGAGAATACTCCAGTTTTCCCCAATGACAACTGCAGGCAACCCTCACGGAAGCAAAATAGCGAAGACGCCAGCGTTGCCCTATCGTCAAGTTTCCAAAAGGGAGAAGTCGAGTTGGGAGTTTATAAGGATTGTTTATTGTTTTGTTTGGGGGGTCCTGAACTAACCCTAGCTATCACCATGGGCTGGTTCCGGGGTCTTGCTGGATAAAACGGAAAGGACGTAGACAGCAAGCACCCTACACGACGCGGCGGGACAGGATGGATCTCGGAGAGCTATTAATTGGTCGGTAGGGAGGTTTCGCGCGAGGAAGCTAGATCAGAAAATTCTCAAGATCTAGTGTTGAGAAGAAGAAAAATGTGACCCTTCCCTAGTACGATGTACCCGCTCACCACCTTGATCCCTCCTTGTGCAGCTGAGTACTACAATGCAAGATAAAAGTGTAATAGCGGGAATATATGTTAGAAGCTGGATTGACCTGTCTGTAGTAGCGTCGAGTTTGGCTGCTGAGACGAGAGCCTTTGTCACTGCAGGAAATCTATGCCGTGTGCAGCCCAAAGGCGGAACGATATGGAATTTCCCTATGTGTCTGCCTACACTGCCTGAGGTCGCTGTCGAATTCCTCCCAGTCAAGTCGTCACAACCTCTGCGCAGTGAGGGAGAAAGAGATATAGATCAAGGAAGACAGTCGATAAGACCAGTAAGAAGGCGGAGGTTTAACAGCATTGAAGCAAATCAACCTGCTTGATCTTGTAATAAAATAGAAGGAGAGGGTGGGAGCTATATGAGTGGGTTTGATCCAACGGTCACCAATTCACAATATGGAGTCGTACTATGCAGCCATTTGCTTCACTGTTTCGACACTGCCACTGCTCGCGCATGTCCTGTATATGCACGGTTACCTTTCAATCTTAGCTCAACATGTCTCCACCTAGGGCAATTTTCTATTGTGGCCTTTTTTTTTTTTTTTTTT
>JAJTTS010000004.1:2246774-2263808 GCA_036971165.1 Arthrobotrys iridis
TTTTCCCTTAGTTTGCAGGAATGCGTTAGTTAGGCATGGGCGATTTCTTGGTGAAAACCCACGATTGCTTGCAATCACGGCATCGGCTCCGCCATTTGGGCACTCATTCGCTCCGTAGCCGATGCATGTTTATCAAAAAGGGTGTGGTCAAGTGTGGGAAGACCCAGTCTACGATAGCCACTTTGTCACGATGCAACCAGAAATACCTTTTATAGACGTTACCGTCAAACTTGAGTAAAGTGCAGGTTAGAAAAACTTTTGTAATACGAAAGCAGCTCCCAAGCCAAACACAACTGGTCGAATGCGAGTGACTGCAAAGTGGTCTTACTAAATAATCTTCACTTGTTGACCAGCTTTGGACAAAAAAAAAACCCAGCGAGCGTTCCAGGGTCTTCGTCCTGCAGCGGGCCTATCTTCCAGTCCCAAGAAAGTGCGTACAACGTCGTTAGCCATGGCGAGAGGAACACGCGACGGCCAGGGTGAGGAGAGTGATAACTCACGAACCAGCCGCTCTATCCCTCACAAATCAACATGATGATGGGTCAGAAGTCTTCCAGAAATCACCATCGAAATTCTCTTTTTTTTTTTTTTCCCTCCCATTATTGAGTTCGTTGGTTTTCTTTTTTGCCCAAAAGAGTTCTTTCAAGGTACGAATCACAACGTCAAGGTTTGGCAAAAAATGGTCATGTGGGACTTAATTCCCATCCGCAACCCTTTCTGACCAGAGCGAAATATTTTCAACACACAATACAATTAGGGCGGCGAAGATCATCGTCAAGTCCTGGGGAAAAAGTAAAAAGCCGGTGTAGAGCGTATCGCCGTCAATAGGTCTCCCGTCTTTTCCTGCCTTCCATAGGCTAGGATATCCTCCTCGCTTGGTCCAGGATACCGTGTCGATGATCTAGGGTCACCCACGTAAAGCTATGCAGGCTGTTCGTCTCGATGATGCTCTACAAACAGTTCCACACCATCACTAGGCAAATCTTTTTTGACCAGGATTGGTAAGGTGGATAACTTTCCGAGCCATTTAGTGGGCCAAGGCCGATGTGAATTGACGAGAGGATGGAACTTCTGTTTCGTGACCATTTGACAGGCAAAACCCCAGTACCATGACGCAGAGACGCTTTGTTTGCGATAGACGAACCTTTTTATACGTCTGAGAAAACTCAGGGACTTCTATTTAGCCTCGACGATGGAATATTCCTTCAGCTGTGGATGATGGCATGGAAGTGATATCAGTAATAAATGAACTTCCCGGGGAGCCTTGTCACAGTTCCTAAAAATCCTTAGTGGAGTTGTTGAGAGAGTGGTTTTTTTTTTTTTTTTTTTTTTCCCTCAAATCAAATCATATGGTACAGTACATGCAAGCCGTACAGACGGCGTACATTAGCTATTCCATTCTTGCAAGGTACCTAGCTGTTTGCCCCGCAGTCACTGTTCTCGAAGTATGTCAGTAATACGGTGTGGTGTAACTATTAATAATCACTATTAATTTGTATATTATATATTTCCCCAATGGTAGAGAATACGCGTCGATATCGTCCGTCCACCCCAAGTAAGTACTCGTATTTTGTTTTCTGAACCCTCATTCCTCTCCTCAATTCCCCACACTTAGAGGCAAGCTAGTACAGATAAAGCAACTGTCTGTGCTGTCGGATGGAATCTTGGCTCCTTTGCGAGCGAGCTATCCGTCATATCGTTAGTGCTGCAAACGCTTAGCGGGTGATCACTACGTTTTCGAATTTCGGTCACACCTTCAAATGCCAGTGGGCATATCAGCCCAATCATGGTGTGATAGATCGACTCACAGTATTATCCTATGCCTTCCAAAGAGGATGATATTTACGAGGTTGAACATCAGCGATGGCGCGGCGAAGCCAGCCAGAGATAACACAATTAATTTCCAGATTCCAGCTGGACAACAGGAACCGATGCAAGGTAGATTTAATCCATCCGTTGTGTGCCTAAGATGCCGTGATACATGAATAAATTGATATCGTTCCCCCAGTCCCATAAATGTAGACATGTCATGTACCTGAAATGTTCGGAGAGGGGTAAACGTTATAGCCTTTGATCGACGAAGGCCGAAGTTCGCGATGATCCATCCTGCCTGCCCCGTGACCAATACAGCCAATAAAGGGCCCCTATATCTCACTTCCAGAGTTTTGTAGACGCCCAGTCAACGAGATGTGCAACAGGACAACACCACCATCGATTTCATATAATTACTAACCGCTGAGATTCTGTCACAAATTCTTTGCAAATGATGGCGAAGCCCCGGAATCCCCCACATCGAATCTCAGAATCGGTGCACCCCAGACCAAAGTGCATGTCATCGAATCGGCTCTGCCTGTCCCATTGAGCAAGCCACTCATACGACCCTTCGATCAAAGATAAAAATGTGCCATGTCGAAGCATGCATGGCAAGGGTATACGAGCGTAAAAACGGTCTGTTAAGAAATTATAACTTTTGGTCACGCCTTATGAACGTCGATGGCTTTACACATCCCAGCTCGCTGCTCCTAACGAGCCCTAGCCTAACCCGAGGATCTTAACCGAAGATATAGCGAAGCTGCAGACGGTTAAGATATCCTTTTGTCTCTCGTTTTGAGCCCTTGGCTTTTCTTAGCGTTTCCCTTGACCGCCTTGTGGACACTGTTCCCTGCGTATGCACCATCTACAAGTCCCTATTCTTTCCCTGCAACAAAGAAAAGGTCCGTCTTCGCACCAGACGCTCGTGCTGAGTGGCCTATATTAGTGATAGGAAATATTTCTTTGGACATTATCAAAAGTTCAGGGCCTACAGACTAACAGCTCCTTGGGAGGCAATTTCTTGTGCTGCCTGAGAATCTGGATTCATGGGCCGAGGCAAGTACAGCATTCAACTTCGATCCTTGACCCGCATGCGCCCAAACTGTAGCTACATTTTACTCAAGCTTAGGCCAAAGAAGAAATACTTTTAGGACTAACCTCCGGCCCGAGACTGACATCCCAGACCATCTTCGATCACTTGCAGCCTCCGTACGTTAGACCGCCTTCGATGCCGTAAACCGAGATCAAATTCGCAATCCATCACAAATTTAAACCAAACAAGCTCTAAAGAGGGTCTGGACTTGCTGTCTTCCATCAATTGAGATGTCTTATCTTTGGGCTGGCGGATGTTGTGACACACTGAAGGGTGCAGGTTTGAATTGCCTCCGGCACGGGTTCGGGTTCCGTCCAATCCAAAGATCAGACATAAAGTTCCGACTGCATAGTGGGACCATATAATTTCCCTCTCAGGCTCTCCACGTATTGGAGAACGCCGGCAACAGATACATAGATACCTACTTGGCTGTACTCTCCCATATAAGATCTCCACGGAGTTTTCCATGAAATCCTGACTTTCTACCTGCCCACTCCCGCTATCATCAGAGGCATCTGACAACGCCTCTCAAGCTAGTGCACCCAATTCATACTACCCTCGAAATATGTCAAATATTATGCCTTCCTTCCTCCCAACCGTCCTGAACTCAAGATCCTCTGCGGGCCGAATAAGCCTTCCAAATCATCCAGAAACAGTGACCTTCAAGCATATCTATCCCGTCTCCATAGATCGGCCTTGCGGTTTCGCCAATAGCGGCAAATAAGGTTATGATAAGATCGTCCGTATATCATATATTCGGTCACAGGACGGGGCTACCCGTCGGTATATGGCCTTAGGCCTCCCACTGTCCCGCACATTACATCATTCGGGTCATCTCATATTAAATACCATATTCACTTCGCTGATGCTGATACGGTACAATTCCTTTGGGACCGTGCCGGCGTTGAGGCGGTTAGGACGGAGTATAGTTTCGATCAGCTGAATGATACGTTTTTACCAGCTGTTCATCGTGATATATATTAGTACACAAAATAATTCTTAAGTATTGAAGTGCTTAAGTAAGTTTTGGATTGGTAGCCGGGCAGATAAGCCAGGCTATCCACAGGACCACAGTAGAACTTCAAATCGATCGATCGCAGACCTTCTATCTCTGGCGGAGGTCCAAGTCCCTGCCCTGTTAGTTCGAAACGCTGATACGGCTCAACACCAGGCCCTACTGCCGCTATCGATATCACCCCGACCAAACTCAAGCACACCACACCACTTCCCAGGTCACTGTTAATCCGGTCTTCCACCTGAAATATCCAACACGTCGACTACATAATCATGCTATCACCAAAGCAGTCTAGTGTCTCCAGAATCTGGGGAAAACGAGCGAGACGGGGCGAAAACTAGCCGGGGATGTGGTTGGCCAACTAACCGACCATCTTGGCTAAACATCCAACCTGTCCAACACCAAAGGTCCCACCTCAGGAATCCGCAAATACCGACATTTCGCAGAGACAACGAACGGAGCATCCACACGCTCGGAACTTATGTTTCCGAGTACCTGCCTCTCAGAATGTCTAAAATGTATCACTCTTGTTGAAGACTTGTTAGGATACGAATAATTTCCCTGTTGCATCTCTCAAGGTTTCCTTGCTCTGACACAAAACTAACGCATGTTAAATTGTACCTCCAAAGCCAAGTGAGAACCCAGAGTTGCTAGATGCAGCGAACGCCCGGCATCTCTTTATCCAACACCCCAGCAGATGCATGCAGGTCGACAATACTATGCCGCTTCTTTCCACCAAGGCCGGAAAACTTTCAGCTTATGGGCAGGGCATGTTTTGGAGAGGAAAAAGTCTCAGGCAGGCGGACAGAGCAGCTACTGCCGATGAAAACGCAATCAATCTGTTACACAGAAGTACACTATCTCACCTTAAGTATTGGTAATCCTCTGCTTACGAGACTAACACGCTGCCGTTTGACATGAAAAATTTATATACATATAATGCGAGAAGCTATGCATCCTCTCTATCGACATCACGTCCGCAACAACATGATACTGTCCCCAGAAACCTAGATACGAGTGCCGGTAAACCAGATCGCTGCTGCAAAGTTACCCCATGTCCCGCTCTCTTACATACATATTCTCACATATATAGGTACCTGCAAAACGCACTCGATGTATTAATAGTGACCACCCACTATTGCATACGACGGTGTCGAGAGCAGTCCCCAAGCATGCATTCTGCCTTGGATTTAACCTTTTTCTCTAGTTAGAAGCCTTCGAAATCGAGTGAAAGTCCGTGCAGTTATCCACCTTCCTCTCCCAGTTCTTACCACTAATCTGGCGGGTTCGGCTAGACTTTGCTGGGAAAAAATTGGGTTTTCACTGCAGAAATGAGGTGGGTTACAAGCGAAGGCGTATCTCCCAAAATTCTGAAGCTAGGTGAATCAGGTTTTGGCGATAGCGGGTCGGATGGGGCGGGGCCGAAGAAGTCTGTGGGGTCTAAAGTCAGCTGAATCTCTAATAATCTAACATCGAGGGAACATTGTAGACGGTTAACAAGAACTTCTTTAGACGGGCCGTCTGTTTGCATAGATTACTGGAAGTGAAAGCCATGTGTGCGTGAGACGGCATACAACCGGTGTCAATTGCATACGGGTACCTGGTACCCTGCAGAGGATCCTGTAAACCTGCACCAAAGTATACTTTGACGACAGCTTCTCTAAAAGCGTGTACGCAGCAGTCTCTCCAACTTATCGCACTATTGCTCACCAATTGCGCAATCGCCCTGACCTGAAAAAAAAAATCTAGTAAGACTAACTCGATCTTGACGGTCTCAGAATTACAACACTCGGACTTCAGACAATTAGCATTTTGAGTCCACGTCAGGCATTCTGGCAGGATGCTTCCGATCTCGAAATTGCCGGTCTTTAAACCCTCTCTGATTATAAATGATAAATGATAAATTCCCCATTCTTTTCATTCCGGTTATCCGCATATCCCAAAGACCCGGTCATATTCAATAAATACGTGAAGTAAAAGCATCAACCCACGTCAGCTGCATGGCGTGGATGAAACCAGTCCACCACGCACGGAAACCCACGGGATAGCCAAGGCACATTAGCGACGTCTCAAACCAGGATCTTTAGCTACCGCCGGGGAAATGCAAAAACAAAAACAGCTCTTTCAAGGAAAAACTTCCAATTGGTCACAATTATCTTTGGAGATAAGCGTCCAGATTGTGCCTCTCCAACACGGTGTCTCTCGAAAATCCAACAAATAGTACTTAAGCAGTGATGCTGGCGGCGTAAGGCAGACGGGCAATCCGTGGATCTATATGTTTTTACGGGTATTTTGTTCAATAGGATAGTTAATAGCCGATTCCAGCGGTAGTTCGAATATAAATGCACTGATCAATAACTGTTAGCTCCGACATACATAAATCGGGAATTCAAATATTAACAAGTCCCGATCGTTAAGATTATAAAAAATATAGGTTGGATAATGGCATTTGCCGCATTTACTAGATTTCTCAATATCTAGCTGTGTCTTGGCTGTATTTTCCAGACCACGGGGCAGTTTGTATCATAAAATTTGGCCCATGACTTACCTGGGGATCAGGTGAAACTGAAACGAGTCAGAATGTTGGCAATATTATACTACTGCACAACATATTAGAGAATCTAGAGAGATAGAGCGAGCCAACCTCAACTTAGATGTATGAAACGATCGGGGTAGAGGCTGCACGCCTCCAAAGTTTGTAGTATGGTTTTGTGTCGAAACCGGTTATCACTATAAGTGTGTGAATGAACGGGCGAGGGCTTGTTCAACGTTAGGTTTCGAATTTTCACACAATTGTATATGCATATGATTGAATACGTGAAGCTGGAACGCTAACGTTTCATTTGTGAACCCCCATGAAAACCTAAATTTCATACCATAGCTTGCTATTCTTTTTATTATGGGTTTGAATTATATATTATGTGGAGAGGTGTAACGAAGACTATAACAGGAGATTTCGAGGGTAGACGTCTATCGATTTATGTTCTATATATATAATTTTACGGAGGGATCCGCTAACGTGACGTTAGGACACGTGACACATTGTAGTCTCGGATCCAAGCGTTTAGAGCAAAGACAGCTCAATAGGACGAAATATGATATTCGTAAGGTATATCTAGCCTAATTTGTTCGCAAATTGAGTCAGTAGCTCTATTCAATACCATGATATGTATTACCCAAGTCTAGGCATAAGGTCGGGGTAATTCTAGTCTTGTACTGATGGTGCGGTGACTCGTCCCGTACTAGTATGTGCAAAATCAATGATTCTGCAAAAGTCAGCTGATAATATGGGAGTAAATCATCAGAAACGATGGTGCCTAGGTACCTAGTAAGTTATACATATATACTTATAGATAGAAGATATTCAATCGCAGGATCGTCATGTGTCTCGGGGTATCGATGTACTGCGAGCTCGCCCGACTCGACATGGATACATAGATGACTTGTTTATCTTTCAAAATTTCAAAATTTATTCGGAACGTGAACGGCAATCCAATAGTAATTGATCTCAGAACATACCTCATCTTAGTTATCGTCATATCACCAAGCTCACCCAAATTTACAAACTTTGAATACCAACTGCTAATAGAAGGAAATGATGCTACGAGGTACGCACAGATCACGCTTGTAGACAGTCACAGTTAGAATACAGAATCGGCAGGGATAGTCTAGACGCAGAACCGGTCGTGTCGACTCGTTAATAGGAGCTCGTGAAAACATGATCACTTGTAACGGATCCATCTGTATGGATAATTTCCTAGGGTCCTGTTTATAGAAGAAAATTCTTTTCGATTGATCAAGGATACGTAATCAATCATCTGGCTAGATTTATGAGAGTATGTCAGCACAAGGGGAAAGACGCAAACAATCCATCCCCGAAACTCTAGAAGATTCCGGAATTCCCCGCATGCGAATGTATATAACGTTTAAACGGCCCCGGTAGCCTAATAAACCAACCGAATCAAGTCCGCATTATGCATGCAAGCGCACCTCATATCACGATATATCGCTCCGAGCATGCAGCCCCGCCCTGCACCTGCGGTTTACAAAGGTCTTAGAATCAAGCCGTTATCACGCTTACGATACCCACCCTGCACATCCAGTTTCACCGGACTCCCTCATACCTCCCCATAATCAAAACTCGGTATACCGATGCCCACAGGATTGTATCAGTTACACCGATATCTGCAGCTGTAGCGTCCATGAGGCTGAAGAAACAAAAATCCTGATTTCAATCTAGGCTCGCCAATCTCGCTATTTTGTGGTTTACTAGCATGATATTCACCCTGTTTCTCGTTACACGGTAGCCTAAATGAGCGTCCTTAAATTCTCAAATAGTAAAGGCATCTAAGGGCGTCCAGCCGAAATTGCTTCCGTCGATGACCCAAGATGGGATACCCGTGAGATTTCGAAAATCCCTCAGGTTTGGAAAAACTTGACAAAAGGTCACCTTGCCAAAGGAGAATATTACGACCAAAACTGAATATGTACTATTGCTATAGGCCCCACCCTGGTAGCCTCTCCGAGGCCAATCACGAACTACAAATATACGGCTAAACTACAATCGCAAGCCGAATTCGCGAAGGCGTTCTCGGGTTCATCCAGTTCCTGGTTTTTAATAATTCGGCTTCCACCCTCCGATCCCAAAAATACCCCGCATTATGTGGGCCGACAGCGCTGAGACGGATATCCGGATATAGAAGTTTCATTTCAAATCATGTATCATATCCACTGGTGGCACTGTCACACCACACCCAGCCCACAACCCATATATCACAACCCGAAATACTGCATCAAAAGGAAAATGCAACAAGGTCATGTCACAATCATGGCTGGTCAAAACTGACCTGAATTTTTTTTCCCAGCCGGTGAGCCGTGGTCCTACATCTCTGTCAAACCCCTCCATTGGGGACTTGAAGCGCTAGCCAAAATAGTTTCCAAGGAATTGGGAGCTCAATATATAGTTCTTTGCCCTCAGGACAGCCGGCAGATGATCGAATTACACAAGCGGCTAAGGCTCTACCTGGCATTGAAAATGGGCCACCAATATATTGCCAAGCCATTAAAATAAGGATCAATTGTTGAAATCATAAAACTGTTGAAAGTTTAGCATATATTGACATAACCCCTTCCGTTTATGGCTAAGATGCCTAAACTGTCGTCGTGGTGACCCTTTGAAGTCGTGTAACCTGAGTTGCAACTAGACGTTTTAAACCTGACAGAAAAGGTTAGATTACTTATATCTTTGAGGCCGCTTGGTCGCATTTTGAGATTTTATTTATGCCGTTACAGACCTGATCCTGAATGCAACTCTTGGAGTTTTGGTCTATTTCTAATTAGGTAGTCTTTTGATGTCGGACACTCCCCACCAGTATCTTCAAAATCTAAAATGTCAAGAATATGGAGTAGAAGAAACCAACACTTACCCCTTCCCGAGCTGAGCGCATCCTAGAAGAACCTTTTCAAGCCTGAATATCCGAGACCGATCTATCAGACCCTCGTCATGCCATGCCAGCTCAGTACAACCGGAAAACACTTTCTCGCTCCCAAGTTTTGCAAAACACAAATCCCTGCAAACATCCAAAAGCCGACTCAAATGAACACCGTCCATCTGTTCTTGTGTAACGCCATAGGCTGAAAATACCACATACCCTGCATGCACGATATGTTATCACCAGTTGGCACCAGCGCTTTCCCCCAGTCACCTAAGGCTCACACGATGATGGATATTCGGTTTTGCACTGCTCACATGCCCACCGTGCACTCCCGTGTACCCACCCTGGAACTACGCTATCTCGCATAGGTGTATATTCTTTTTCTTGGAGAATACATCAAGCTACGGGATGTAGTAACCCACCTTCCTAATCCTAAATCTATTTTTGAAATTTTCGCAAGCAAGTAACCTCGATTTGCGCAGGTATAATCCTCGATGTGTAAGCTATTTGCAAAAACAGATCTTATCCGCGTGCGCAATTACCCTTTGTTCGGACATGGGAAAGATAATCGGCACTCGCGGTCAAATTATAATTAACATATGAATAAATTTCTTCTAATTTTCAGGCATTCAAAAAATCTAGATTAGTGGCTACCCACGACGACCAGTATGAAAATCACAGAGAATTCAATTTCGGCAAGGCAGTCTGCCTTTGCCTGGTTTTTAATATCAGTTTTGGGCTGTCTAGATCTTAGCGATGCTAATGTCGAATTAAATCCGTATACTTTGATTCCGTGCTGCGATATATCGCAATATTTACCACCGGCTAATATTTGTAGCTAGAATTTACATGCTGCTCGAATCATGGAATACTGGTAAATTGAGCATTGGCCATCCGCGACTACTTGACCCCCAGTATTGTTGATCACCGTGATGTATTCTCCGAATCCCTTTCCAAACCTAGCTCTTGAGGAAGGTCTCACAAAATTTATTAAATATATCTTTCCCGCGCAACAATGCACAATACAGTCACATCCAGTTCAGGGTCGGGGAATTTCAGGTAGTAATAAACGACCACTTTCAACTATTGCAGGTTGCCCTTATATGTATTCACATCGCGCCGCTGTAGTACTTACTTAATAGTGCATAACATTAGCTAGTCTCGCAATCGAACATGGGCTAGGCTCATCGCAATATGAATTGAAGGCTTTAATTATTAGTTTCTTAACGACTCAAGTTCTATTGAGTGTGATTCACCTGTATAAAAGCGGATGGTAATTATGAACAGCATCCACTGCAGTACTGAGTTAATCTATTTGTACAAACTTCTATACGCATCTCAAACTTTTACGTATAACTGTTGCTTTGTATACCTTAACCTCCCGAACTCCTCCAACCATACCTAAGCCGAGCTGAGTATGTCGGCCTATTACACAACCTTAGCAAATTTCAACTCATATTGAGCCGAAAGAAAGCCACATTGCTATCACCATCCGATATCCCCCCTGGCCAGGGCTTCGTATCCCAGATTGCGATTAGGGTACACGAGACGACCTTAAACCATCCCATTCCAACATCTCTAACCCTAATTTGGATCCCTAACCCAAGCTACGCAGCCCGCCCCCGTGTTGCATTTTACCACCCTCAACAACTCTATCACTAAGTGGATAATTCCTGCCAATCCCTATACATTCATTGGTCGGAATAAACTCCAATGAAGAGCTAGCTAGAGCACTCAACTCCAGGACACGCTATATATAAGCGATTGGCCTATTGTGCAGAAAACTCGCTTCAGAAGAACCTTTTTGCCTGAATTGATACGTGGTAATTGATTATCGTATTGATGGAGGAGGAACCGAGACCGGAGAAATTCCAAAATACTTTCTTGATAGCCATAGTTCTCCAAACCCATTCCGCGAGATATATTTGATAATGATAGTTCAAGACCATAGCCTCACGAACCTTAAAGATATGGTAACCTCTAAGAATCCACGTAGTCACTTTAACATATGACATATGCTCGCATCCGTCGACCCGTTTCCCGGTACCGCGGAACCTTTCGACAAAGGTAGTCAGCGAAAAGCGAGACATGTCACCCAATGCACCACCAGCCAAGATACTCGATATCATTGGCCCCAGCGTATTTAGTTCCCCCTGCCAACTGGCCGGTTGCAGAGTTGTACAAGGTGCAGGTCATAGAGGACATAGAGGAAAAGGTCATTTGGCCTGCACGTTCGTCTTCCCTAACATTCCGAGCCGTGGGTTAAATTTAACTTTTTTTGTTTATTTTATTGCGTAGACGTCGAAATATTAGCGGCCTTCGACGGTAAGAAGTCACCGGTAGCACGTTCCGATTCGGGTTCATAAAATGACTTCCCCGGGGAGGTAGTCATATCCATAACGCCATAGCGCCGACGTTATACCTATATTCATTCTCGTTCTCACCCTCACTTGTTAGCTATCCGTCTACCCACTCACCGTCCCGGCCACCCCGATCCGCTCTCACCTAGGCTACCCTCCTCTCACAAACGAAACAAAACATCCAAGCCCACCCCCCCCACAGCATACATTTCCCCCATCGTTGCCACCAAATTTGATCCTCATATTTGTCACCCATCAATCCGAGTGGTTCTAGATCCTATCACCAGTCAGATGATAAACACCACCCACTCAACTCTCACAGCCCCACACCGATACGGTACCGGCAAACCTCTCTCATCCGGCGGCCCTAACAATAACGGCAGGGATAACATCCTACACACCACATTATATGTAGAGCATACTAATCTCTCTCCTTCCCGCACTCGCAGCCAGTAACCATGTACAGGTACGTACTTCCCAAAACTTCTAAGTTCAACCAAATCAAACAGGCTACTCGTAGTCTCACTTACAGGAATCCTTACTCGTTCGCTTCCCGTGAGTTCGTGTATGAGCACATTCGTATGGTACATAGCTCTATCTTCATGCCGTGCAGCCCACCCTCTCCAGTTGCACCAGCAGGGATATTTCAAACCATATACTCTATGTCCCACATTTTGAATTCCCGATATAGAAAAAATCCCGGGATATAAACATCCAAATAGGAAAGAAAAGTAGATCCCCATTGTCATTAAGAATCCGACGTAAGTGTATACGTCTTGTATAATCATTTTTTTCAACCAGGAGCGAGCTAGGAAGAAAAGTTCGTATGTATGATAAAATCAGAAATATGGTTTGCATTCGTGTCTCCACGGTATTGGCATGAAATCCTCCACAGTTCGTTGCAAGGCCAGTCACATATATGTCATATGTCTAAGGTCGTGTACTGACATCAAGATATATATAGGATTTTTATATATCTACGTCTTGTTGACAGCCTTGCATGAGCGTTTCATAATATCAATGAACTATTATACACTAAAATATATAGTAGGCGATCGAAAGTGATGGTAATCAGTATGCCTGGAAACCGTGACAAGAATATACAAGTATATGGGCGGTCCCGACGTCCCCAAAAGGAATATAAATAACGCATATAGATAGATTCCAAACGTTCATATCCTTCCCGCATATGCAGAGCAAGAATCAAGTCAATCCAAGAACGCTTGGGGAGATGCCATTCACACAGAATAATGAGAGGTAAGAATAATACTAGTAATATAGATAATAGAATGGAATAGATGAAGTAGGTAGGTAAGATAAGAAGTATATCGCAGGAACCAGAAATCGCAAAAACAAAAACAAAAAGAGAAAGGTAGAGAGCTACAAAGAGGAGAAATAAGATAAACCACGAGGCCACCCAGTGTATATGATAACATAGCAGATAAACACGTATTAAACCCAGTACATGAAAAGACTGCCTTGCCATGCCCTCCAAGTAGAACCAAAGACAGATAGATGAACAAAAAAAAAATAATATAAGAATTTGTAGATGATGCGAAAGGTTGTTTCCGCAACGTTATACCAGATCCGGATATACCCGATACATACGAATATGAAGCACTGTTCTATTCCCCTCCTTCGAGTGAGAAACAGGCGACAATTAAATCGTACAGTCCGTAAGGTAAACTGATGACGTGGAGCCCGACAAAGGACTCGAAACCAGACGAGTGCCCAAGACGCGCAAAGAGTCCGGGTTCCGATTTCTTTCGAAATCCCCTGTGATCATGCAAGTGATAGGGTAGTAAATGTTGTCATAGAAAGGAAATAATACACAAAGAAGGAAACGAGGAAGTCAAAGAAAGGAAATATCAGCAGAAGGCCACGCTTTAAAATACCTCCCAGAACACTAGGAGCGAAAGAAGCGGTAAGGATAAAAATAAAATAAAAATAAGAATAAGAATAAGAATAAAAAAGGAAGAGTCAAAGCACGGATCCTAGAGTGAAGATTTATTTTCCGACCAAAGGAAATATCTGTTGTCAAAAGGGAAGGAAGAATAGCAAGGACTAAAAACAGAAACTAACGCGCTGACAGATGCTGGTGAAATTGGGAAAAAAATCAGGAACGAGGAAAGATAGCAAAGAAGCAGTAATACCATCACAGAGAGTATTCCACCAAATAAGAAACATTTAAACAACATTTGTAGAAAGCGAACAGTTAAACAAATAAAACTTGAGATTGCCCAGTTAATCCATGCTATGCTGAAATGAAGAGTAAATAAAAGAAATTGGCTCGTCCCTTCTGTATATATTCTCCCAAGGGAATATAAGTATCGCTTGAAGATAAGGAGCAATGGTGGAAAACCAGCCTCTTCTGGATTCCGGAAGCATGTTTTTGGTAGGAGTATGTAGGAAATATAAAGGGAATGGTGAAATGAAGCAGGTCACAGAGGAGAATGTGCGACGGCACGGCTTGTGTAGTTTCTAGAAATGACGCAGGTGATGATGAAAAAGAGAACCAACAAGTTTTTTTGGGGTGCGGCGAGCAGCTGTTCTTTTTTGGGTGTGTAAATGATGGAAGGAAATTTTGGATGTCGTGATATTTGGGCCTCGGTCGGTTATATTCCAGACTTTGATCCAAAGAATCGTAAGGTCGTCAACGATCATAAAACAAAGAGCTTTGATACAAGAAAAGGGAAGATTGTGTAAAGAGGGTATGGGTTGAAGGTGACTGGTGGAAAGGGAAAGTACTTGGTGTATCAATTACATCCAAATGTTTCAGAGACTCGAACAGCTGTATTCGCAAGCAACGAATGTATGTTGGTATGCTAGAACTCATGAACCAGAGTTCTTACGTTGAGATAGAGTAAGAGTCTCTAGTGACAGTCATTCGTCATCGCCGTCATCGCCGTCATCGTGAGAACCTTCACTGTCGTATGTCGGGGCAGGTTGAGGTGGGGGCGGAGGCCTCTTCGGAAGGTTGGCGATCTTGCGCTCGACAGCCGCCCCAGATCCTGCTTTGGACTTCTTCGCAGAGCCTCCCTCCCCGCCGTCTCCAGCCTTTCTCTTCAATGAAGCCGGTGCAGCAGCATTTGCTGGAGGTCGAACAGGTGTTGCGGCTGGGTGACTATCTTTGCGTTTATCCTTCGGAGCAGGGGCCTCCTCTTCAGTGGCGAGTTCACCAGCTTCCTCCTTCTTCTTCCGTTCAATTTCGGCAACCTCGTCGGCGGTCAGGAACCTCCCTCCCGGTCCTCTAGGTCTCCGCATTGCGTGGTTGTGCCTGGATTCGTGAAGATATGGCTTGCGTCCCTTAGAAGTTAGCCTGAGCTGCTCGTCAAGTTTCTGCCTTGCAATTCTTCTCTTCAAGATTCTATGAAACTGCTTTGCATTGACATATAGAGGTGCATCTTCAGCTGGGGCAAGTTCTGGTGGGGCCTGTGGAGGAACTTGTTGCATTGGAGGGGGGGGGGGAGCCTGCATCTGCTGATGCTGGATCATCTGTGGCATGGGAGGCTGGCCCTGGGCGGACATCGAGAGACGCCCTTGCATTGGGTTGGTTGGAACCGTCGGAGACTGCTGAGTCGACATCCGCCTTCCAACTGGACCGGCTGGACGCTGTGCTGTTACTGGAGACTGGTTTTGAGGTTGCATGTTAGCCATGGGAGGGCCAGACGGCGGTTGTGCTCCCGGCATTGTCTGAGGGGACCTCTGGACTTGTGCGGCACGTTCTTGCTTCACTACCTTGCCACCACCAGCTCTTGGAGCGGCAGAAGGTTTTCCCATTTGGCCTTGCATTTGGTTTTCGGAAGGCATATATGAAGGGTACCCTCCTGAGCCTGTAGCCGCCGCCAGGGCTGCGGCATATTGGTGAGGGGCGGGGTGATAGGATTGCTGATGAGAGAGCATGTTGGGATGTGATGGAATAACTGGGGATTGCTGATGAGAAGGATGGGTTGCTGACTGAGGAGAGGTGAGAGTGGAGGATGAGAGTTGAGAGGAGGGTGGGTAGCCAGCGCTCTGAGGTTGACTGTTGCTGTGATGTTGTTGACCTGGGACCTGCTGTTGATGGAACTGCTGAGCGTAATCCATAGGAGTTACGGAAAGCTATACCTGTAGAAGATATAGAAATTTAGAGTTAGTTGCTTGTTGGCCAGGTTTATATGTATGCTGCAGGATCTAGTGGTGCCAGGAAATCGGGAGGGGATATGAAAACAAGGGCCGATAGCGCAACGCCAAAACACTGCAAGATGGGAAAGATATCGAAGCCATGCAGATATGTTTGAGACCTACCAACTTTTTATGAGACCAGACGAAGGGTCACTACAGTCTTCCGAAGATATGCCTCGGGAGACCTTTGATGAGCCTTCGTCTTGTTACTTGCTGATCGTTCCGCTCAGGCGTGATCAGATGGTACTAAGTCCTATGAGCTGAATCAAAAGAGAGAGAAGTGGCAACCATTCGTTAGCCCGGAACCGTTTTACTTTTAGTAGCGCGAAGAGGGGGCTTTGCAGAATACTATGTTGCAAGCAATAAGTCGAAGCCTTCTAATAGAAAACTTACAAATGAAATAGCTGTCTCAGACTAATAACGGACTACCTTGCTAAGGTGGGACGGCGTAGTCCAGTAACAAGAGAATAATAAAGAGGACGTGAGACCCTAAGAACGAGGTTCCTACTGGCTTACCGATCCTCTCTTATCGCCAATCGTACAGTAATTGGCAAAATCCACAAAGTCGAAGGGCTGGGCAGGCAAGCCTTTGAGATTAAACTGTTTAGCCCCTCGTTTAAACGAAAAGTCTAAGGATGTTTTAACGCTCGTTGTAGGTTTGTGGCCAGGGCTCAACTTTTTGTATGGATTAGAGAGAGACCAGTCAACTGGCAGGATTTACTACTCGTCTGGGAGATCTCGGGGTTGCTTTCGAAACGTAGATGTGTTTCTACAAGCAGACGTCTCCCCGGGTCTCTCTTCTTGTATACCAGAAAACAGACCGGCCTTGAAACGTATGAGCCAGGTGTGCGGATTCAGCTGACCCGCGGGTTGACGTGTATGAGTTGGCCACCAGGGAAAAGGAATAGTCTCTGCCAGCAAAATAGTCAATATCGAAGAGAGACTAAGTTGGATATGTTCTAGCAGGATCGACGGCAGCTATGCAAATGCAGGCGTCTGTGAAATCTCTGGGACGTATGTGAAGTTTGGGGGGCTAGACGGGATATTCGTGACGAAACATAAATCGATGGAAGGTTCGAAAGAGAGAAAAAAAAAACAATGCAGACCACGATGGTGATGATGATGATGATACGCCGAAAGTGTGAAGGCCTTTTT
>JAJTTS010000004.1:2265271-2303424 GCA_036971165.1 Arthrobotrys iridis
GTAAAATAGAAAGAGAGAAGAGGAGAGAATGGAGAGTAGTCAAAGGTGTAAAAATAGGTTTCCTAGACTGTTCTTTTTTCCTTCTTCACGGTTTCCTTTCGGTCAGCTAGGTCGAAATTTTTTGGTTTTTAATTTTTAATTTTTTAAAATTTTTCGTTCCTCGCTTGTCTTAATTTCGTCGGATCTTTTCGATTTCGATTTCTATTCGATTCGGCCGTAAATTCTTCCCTACCGGCGTGTCCTGAAATTTTTCGAAGCTGAACCTTTTTGTATTCCTAAAGACGGTAGCGTGGCGTGCGTATATATGTCTTTTTTTTCCCTTATCTTCCTAGCTCCTTTCCCCCCTGCCTTATGTGCGCCTGAATCAGAAACTAAAAGAGCAGCAACGTCGAGTCCGAGATGGCCGAAACCGTGGATTCGTTACGCGTCGTATAACGGCCGTTTCGTTGTATCTAATCCAGAGCGCCGTCTTTTCTGCAAGCTGGTACGTGCTTGCTGCTTGCTGCTTGCTGCCCAAAATCCCCGATTCGTGGAGTCCCGAAGTCTTGTGATGGGGTAAATGCGTCCTGCTGCACGAGCTTGAGAGCGATGCGATGGGGAAACGTGCGAAAAAAAAGGATGGCTTCCTTTTGCCAAGGGCTTTTTTTTATCCTATTTATTTTATTTTCTCTCTCTCTGTGCTTCTCGTTTTCTGCCCTCGTTGTGCGATAGGATGAGGCTTAATTACGTGCTCTGGTAGACTTGTGTAATGTCCAGTCGTACGAAGACTTTTTAGCCCTCGATGAAGGTATTTCGATACGGCTGTGCGAACGATTCGGGTGAAGATAAAAATAAAAATGTATAAAAATAAAGAATAAATCAAACTTTTGGATGCTGAGCTCTTGTTATATCGAGGATAGATAGGGCTTTGGTAGCGAAAGTGGGTTCTGTATGTGACTGGGTCGGTAGAAGGTAGAAATCGCAAGACGATTGGCCGCGAGGGAAAGAGAAGTAGGCTGGTGACAGGCTTTTAGTGGGTGATAGCCGGGACAGGAATTTTCGCCTAATGAAGAATTGTAAATATGCCTGCTTGCTTGCTGCAGGTTTGCGATGAGGTAAAACTGCGCGTAACCTTTTTCGATGCTCTGGCTTGTGCAGCGATTGGATTTGTGCAAGAACGGTTGAGAGCGAGAGTGGATTTCAGGATTGCGGTGACGGAACGTTGACTCAAGGTGATGAATTGTATGATTGGTTTTTTTTTNTTTTGGTCGGAGAAGGGTATGCTAATTAAAAACAACGAAACCAGACTAAAGTACAGGGGAGTGGAGACCGATCGGGGCGAGGGCGATGGACGATGCCAGGTACCGTGACTGACGAAGATGGAGATAGGCTTCAGGAAGAAGTCCAGAGCTATGGATATGGATTACAGATGATGGGATGTGGACTGGCCCGGGTTATTGAGAGCGGTCGTGATAGTGATGTGATCTGATTGGAAGAGGAGACGAGGAAGAAACAGGAGAAACGAGTTCTGGTTGGACGAAGGAGAGAGCGAAAGGGATGGCAACACATTTTGTTTCTTTTCCTTCCTCCTGCTCCTTCCTGCTGTCTCTCGGAACAGCCGCATTTGCTTTTGCTTCTACCTGATGACAAGCAACCGCACGCACGCACATATAAAAAAGGAAGTTAAGCTAGACAGTACTAGGGCGGTACCTACAAACGCAGTACAAACTTGGGTCATCAATTCTTAATTGTTCGGGAAATTGACTGGCCGGAAGGGTGGTTGACTTAATTGTCTGCCCACACCGACCGACTGGGGGTGCCGCCGGTGCAGCAGGCTAACTTTGAAGAACTTTCCTTAGAACTGTCCGATTGTGCATGTCACAGAATGCGCCGTTCCTCGCGCATATGTCTATCCTCGACCTAGGAAGCAAGCACTCTGTATTCTATGCAGGAGGGACAGAGCGGGAGTCTGTGAGCAAACCTGACCTGATCCGATTTAATCCTTGTTCCCAGGCTTCTACCTCTTTCTCTCTAACACTGTTTGCTCCGAACAAATGCTCGCAAACAGCTGACTTTCGGTTGCAAATTTGGAGGGTTGAGTTCATGAATTCGACACAGATTTCATAATGGCGTGGGGAATCAATATCTTAGGCGGGTAATCGTCCGAATACGAGTACAGGAAATCTTGGTTCCTAACCGTTGAATCCCGCCTTGGGACGGCAATTCCCTTTCTTGTTCAGAGGCAGGAAAGAGAAACAGCTGGTGACGCTACGCAAGATCTCGGGACAGGCTGTCCAAAACGTGACTTCGCTGTAGCTCTGAGGCGAAGCTGCTCCAATT
The DNA here is from genome assembly GCA_036971165.1 of Arthrobotrys iridis. NCBI lineage: Eukaryota > Fungi > Ascomycota > Orbiliomycetes > Orbiliales > Orbiliaceae > Arthrobotrys > Arthrobotrys iridis. Next base: position 2,267,591 of record JAJTTS010000004.1, read on the forward strand.
TTGGCCTCTGAAAGGACAGCTCAGAAGTGGCTGTTCAGTTGCTCCCACGGTTAAAGTCACGTTGGGCGGTCCCACTTGCCTTTCCAGTCGACTGTTGGGAAGCTTCCGCGTCTTCGTGCAATGCAAGGTGCAGACGGAGAACTTGCTTTCCTGTTGCTCGCTGCTTTCTTGCTTGCTTGCAGTGACGCTGATAATACCCGCCTGCTAATATTTTGTCTTTGATGGTGTCTTGCTTTGACAGAGACCATTCTCCTTAACTAAGCAGCCTTTTTTGGTATCCACCACAAAATATCAGAAAGAACCTCTTGTCTTGGTATCGACAACTTGTGATAGCGCCCTGCTAAAAATGATTAACACCAAGGCCGTATTTCCAAATTTTGATGCTACGAGCCGGTTTCATATCATCGGCAGCCCTATCATATCTCATTGTCTCCGCCAGACGGCATCTGGAGCGTTTGATAGGCCAGCAAAAGAACATGGCTTCGCGCACGTTATCCTGCTCGACGGACTCTTTCAAGTCACGGGAACAGAAGGTTGTGTGAAAGCTCGAATTTTGATTCGAAAACCTAGCCTTTGGGACCTGTCTCTGTTTCCTGCGAGGTGGAGGATGAACCACCATGCTGGGAAAGGTCAAGTCCAACCAACTTTGCAACCGGCAGGGGTATATGTCTCCACCCCTGGCCGCATTCGAGCCAGTCAGGCTCCAGAATGGCTGCAAGCATATTATTGGTCAGCCTAGCCGGAGGACCCGGGAAGCCTCATCTCGCCTGCCCCTCATCTCAATACAAATATGAGCGGCGGCAGTGATGACAAGAATCGACTTTTCGCAAACACTACCATATATTAAGCAAACTCCCGATTGTTTGTGATCTGTTGCAAACGAAATATTTGTTTACCTTTCGATGCAAAGATCTTAAGATGCACATCCATCTTCGGGCTGAACAAACCTTGATGTGACGAAATTGCAGAGGAACAAGACCAACCCCCCCGGTTCTCCTGACCCTGCCTGGGCTGACATCAACCTAGTTTTCTCATTGGTTAGGCAGAGGGATCTCCTCGGGAGCAAGCCAAGGCCACTCTCGCATGCATGACGGCCACCCACCGAAGTAGCCGGCGGCCAGGATCAGCTGCAAGCCTCGTTTCCAGTGAGTCCTGCGTTGCTGACCAGTTTTCAATCCGATGCGATGAGATGACGAAACGGCCACAAATCTCACGGCGCCTAGAAGATAAGGGGGGGTCTCTTATACATTCTGTGCATTATCCTTCCTTAGATAATACACGGATAACGAGAATTGCTACACAAATCTCGTTTATACCTTCTCAATCGTGAGGGATGCAAATATTCCTGTGATAATGCTGTGATTCTGAGCTCCTGTCTGGAGGCGTGCAGGCGGGTTCCCTTCCCGATGCCATGGTGCATGCGCATTCCACGGGTCCATCGCAGTCGGGCTGCGACATCTGCATTCCTTCATTTCGTAGACAGAAAAATAGTCCTTCCTTCAAAAATCAAACTTCACGATGACGTTCCAGACCCAAAGTAACGAAAGACCGATGTCGAGCTCCCAGGAGCCATGAAATTGGCACAGGGTGGCCCGAACAAGGCTTTGATACCAACCTTCATCAAACTGGGTCTTCAAGAACAATTTCCTCGGCGACAAACGCTATCAAGCGAAGGTTCCACCCACTCTAAAAAAAACCACATGGTCAACGCATTTGACGACTTTGCATCACGACTGTCTCAACAACCTCAAAAGCATGACCCCTTCACGGCTCAAACTGTACTAAAACCCCCGGTTCAGTAATTCTGCAAGATCTCCGAGATATCGGGTATCGCTTTTAGTGCCTAAATGGTTTCATCAAACTGTTCATACCCACACCACCAGCACATCAAAATTGATATTGGTGTGGGAGTTTCGAGCAAATCACGGGACGGCGTTAAACGCTCTTAATGATCGACCCTGGGCTACCAAAATACCACACAACCCACTCGGATGCCGCCCCACGAATTTGTACTCATATTGCGGCGTATTTGTTTTTTCCGCCAGATTTCGTTTCAAAGCCTTCATTTGTTTATGTTTTTTTTTTTTTTTTTTCTGTGCCGAGCAAAAGATTAGAAAGAAAACAGATTGTTGACTTGAATCTCTCCGAACATCCCTATTGAGAGTGCATGGGAAGTCACCATTATCCTCGACCGATAGACGAAACCAACCCGCCCATCCAGTAGACACGGAACGTTTCACTCGATTCCCACGCTAAACGATTCCGCCATCAAAAGGCTTAAACTTGCCTCACAGAACATCCATGATCGAACACCGAGCCGTTCCTTGATTCATTGGCGCCCGGAGAGTCAGCTGGATTAAGCTAAAACTCAAACTAGTTAACATATACACTAGCTAAACAGCACCTTTTCAGTGCCGCCGCCGTCGGTGACCGTTTACGTCCAGTAACCTTCCCGACCACCCTTCTTTTGTGACTGCCATTATTGCGATATCCCGTGTGGAATAAGTCAAATTTTGAGACCACGGAAAGATTTTGCTTTTGGCCCACCCCTTCTTCGATTATGGGGACCCACAACCAACGGTAGTCGGCATGTTCGAGGCTAATGGACACCTTAGGTTCTGTCAATTGATTCGGTTCCCACTTTCTTTACCGCGACGCAGGTCGAAAGGATCTGCGATGAGATGCTCATCGCGGGGCTCTCACTGCCGTCATTTTTGACCCCTCGGTTTCACTCGTGATAGATGATTGCATTGAGATGGAGTATCGAAATTCGATGACTTCCTTCGATTTCGATAGTGATCTCGAGACCCAATCAGTCACGGGGTCGACAATTGCCTCTCATGAACTTTTGACTAGGTTCTGGACCCCCGCCCATCTCCAGGGTATCCCCACCATATCGATTTGATTAAACGAGGGCCGAGAGGCAAATTTTTTCTCCCTCTTCCATTTCTTTTTTCTAGATAGTACATATGTATCCTGAAGTATCAAGTTTAATGCACACCGGCATTAAGGTATCTTACGGGTATGCACTGTGATTGTGGCAATGCAATATTCCTGAGGCTCTAATATCAAAGCGCCATCAGACGCAAAAAGGAAACGAAAAGAAGGTATCTTTGTGAAACATCTTAAACACCATAAATTCCAATTAATACTGGTGTTCACACCAAAAAATTTTGAACCCTCTCTCTCGCGATATTATACCTGGATCGGGATAAGCTCGCGCGCGGCCTCTCATCGTGCAGTTTTTTTTGTAGTTTTTTTTTTTTTTTTTTCGATCTAATTGGATCTTTTGATACGGACTCCCGAGCTCCTCTTCCGACGGAAAGAACGAATCCCCGATTCAACTTGTGTACCGTAGGAAACGTGGCTAAAATCGATCCCCTATATCAGAGATGTCATATCATAGTATCGTGTGATATCAGAATAACTCTCTTCATTTTTGGTTAAATATGGGGTGTGAATACGAACATTCATAACGAATTATTTTGCTTTGTCGAATCATTTGAACGCAGAGAGTTTCACGTGAGAGGGTGTGCGTGTGCGTGTATAGTGTTCGTATATATAAATTTTTCCTTTCGGGAAAGTAATGAGCCATTCCTTCCGCCTCGATTGCGAAAACGATGACAAAAAACTAAAATAATAAAATGATATTTTGATATGTCATAGTGATGGACTGACCGCTGCAATTCATACTAAACAAAGCCTTTCTGACGAACACGGTCAGCAAGATGTTAAATTTCGGATCGCGGAATAGGTCCCAAAATGGCAATTTTACAGTTTTTTGAGAGGTTTCAATATGATTACCGTTTTGTTATCACGAACCCGATATAGGTATCGATAGTGCCCGCAAGAGACTTTTTTCAACCAACGAACAGCAGCGAGAACCGACTCTTGTAACGTAATGGTAACTCCACCTTGCTAATCTAGTTTTGTTCTGAATTTCTGAGGCTTTTCGCTTCCGGATAGGACAGGATAGAACCGTACATAAAACCATTTCGGTCTCGGGAAGTAACACAAAGGGTCGGAATAATTCTCCTAGGTCACCATGTGGAGATGTGCAGGATGCGCCGCCGCCTTACAGCCAGGGCTGGTTGGCTGACTGGCTGAAGTTTTATCGATTATGATGATAAGCGTATCATATTGAAAAGAAACCCTCGAATCGCTCAGCTTAATGCACGAAATCTTAAGACATATTAGCTACAATGTTATATCCAGCAAATTGATCGTCGACGCTCGCCTTAATCATCTGTACCTGCACGCATCATGCAGGCGAGACATACAGATTGAACATCTCTCATCGACGTCTCGGCAATACTTTCCATCTATAACATCTAATTAGGAGACCCTGTAACATCAAAATTCGACAATCATAAAGACAGACCATGTCCTCGCAAAAACAACCCAGAAAGCCCGCCTCGTTTTTCCTCTGCCCGGAGTAATTTTGCCACAGAGCTTTTAGTCCCCCAAAGTTAAGATTTTCTTCGCTAGATGCGACACGTGTGTCAACCACGGTAAATACCATGTAAAATACTTAAACTACCCTCAAAATAAAAACAATTGCAAATTTCGGTCCGCGGTCGCATTGCATGATGCGTGCGCGTGTGCGTGCATTTTTTTTTTTTCTCTTCGCAACTTCGAGCTTCAATACCCGAGTAAACCTGCCAACCTTGCAAGCGGGAAGGAGGGGAAAGCGCCTCCAGGAAGAAGAAAAAGACGAAACACAGGGTCAAGCCAGAAAATAAATTTCATAAACTGGGAGCGAAGAAATTTTCGTAAGGCTCCGCACCAGCGGGCGTGAAAGCAATTTCGCATCCAGGTCTCACACGCTATCCACGGGTGCGCGATCTCCGATTACGCAAACGCACTGACACTGTTACCGTACGATCTCGAAAGGCTCGGGCTATATTTCCAAGATTCTCTTTAAATTTCGCCATGAATAGAAAACCTAACATTAGATACTCTCAGGTCGTACGAAATACTCTTGTAGATGAGTTCGGATCATTGTAAGCCGCATATGCAGTTACAATAGCCACCCTCAACATCAAGGTATTCCCTCGTTGACAAGATTGTTAAGGACTCATCTGATCTTTAGCTTTGATATCAACATCGTCTCATCTTTTGATATTCACTGCCACTATCTTAATCATGCCAATATAAGTATAGTGAACGACAAAGTCGTCTGCGTAACGGATAATCTCGACATATAGTATATTAATATAAATATATTAAAAACGTCGGTGCGCTGGTGTAAGAGCGGTTGGGTAATTTGAAGTTGTCCGTTCGCGTTCGTATTTCTCATGGTAATTATAACAATGAACTACCATTTCCGATATATGGAAACGTGGGGAAGTATCCACTTCCACCTTCCTCGTGTATATGTTGATGTGGAGATGATTTTTTGGTGTAAATGTCCATCCATCTCTACTTCAATTCCATAATACTCGGGCGTCAAGCGGCAAGTTGGAGTCAATTGACTTTTTGGGGACAGTAAATTTTGATTGGTTCTTTTCATAGACTAGTGATGGTTGTACAAAGCCGCCCCCAACTTGGATCTTCGTCTCGACGTCTCATATGTGATGTTTACAACATCGACATCAGAAAGAAAACGACGCATCGAAGCCCAACAACTCGAGTTTACCCTACTGAAATTTGAACTGATCGCTGCAAGACGATGGCAAAAACGAAAACAAATTGGCCCCTGACCTTTACCTCGAAGATTTACCTTCAAATTACAATTCTAAGTCCATTGATCCGGCGTTAAGAAAATTTTCGAAAAATAACCCCAAAAAAGCCTCGCGATTTCTCGAAGTTCTCGTACGGATATCTCAACAGGATCATCCCAGCTATTCGACGGGAGTACCGATACCACATGTCTCCATAATCCCCACATTTAGAAACTTGACCTAATGTCCCTAGCCCCCTATACCGTCCGGGAAGTCGATAATGTAAAACATATACGCCTCATGTATGTCTCCACTGTTAACCCCCACACTCCGTGCACTATCTCCACGGGGCGGTAGATGCTCGAGTGAGCTGTTGTTTACATTTTCCGGCCATTCCATTCGAGATGGTCTGCATTGAAGGATCTTTTAATCCCTCCCCTTCCATCGCGGTCTGCCAACTTCCATGCAACGGGATAGAGTAGATGTAATGAGCACGCACGTTCTTGCAGGCAATGTAGCTCGCAGCCGTTACTTTAAAGTAAAAACAAAAACGCGGACACGGCGAGGCCCCGGACATCGGAGATCGATCAGATGATAACCCATGATGCCTACATACTTTAGCTGCATTCGCTGTGCGTGTGTGGTGTTTATGCACGTCTGTGCACACCTGAGGTTTGTTGGCAGGTTTCGGGACGTGCATGCATGATGACAAGACGGTAGAGGATTTCCGTTGGCAGCGGTTGTAAGGATTCGGACAGAAAGGCTCAAGAGACACGAAGAGGGCTCTGCGCATTTGTTCGAAACTGCTCATTCGAATGACACTCAGGTGAAGAATTTGAATTAACGAAGCTCATGAGGGAATCCGTATGCCTAATAGGCCAATAGGTTCTAGATTCAATACTCTCGAGCCATTATACAACACGACGGGGCCAGTGCGTTCGGTCACGGTTACGCCACTCTCTCCAGCTCCAGCTCCTATCCAAAGATTTACCTAAAGGGCAAGCAAATTTTGTCAAATATTTTGCAGTTGTGGTGGGAAAGCCGGTTTTCCAACGCCACATGTGCACCATTGACACTGCAATTAACTGTGGGGAGCCGGGAATTCCGGATCTACGGGAGTTGACGGTTTTTGCAATTCTGTTGAGCTCACGCCTGTCGTTAGTTTAAGCTACTTTCGACGTTGTTCATTGGAGGTCGCGGATTTATTTGTGATCTAGATCTCTTTGGGGCGTCCTTGACAAGGCTAACGTAAGCTACTGAGCTCGTGAACGATGACTGCTCGGAGTTTTCCAGAATCCGGAGCAGGATAGGCTTACGAGCACGGCTCTGTGCTGGGAGTGGTTTTACCAAGTGAGCTACATAGTTACAATAGCTGCATGTTGAATTTAGGTATCTGGAATTCGCCACTCACGAGACAGCATTCACCCTGAAAACGGCTAGAAACGCCGGCAATAACAGTATACTCGTGTTCAGTTGTAAAACATTCTCAGAACTCGGATCCCGAAGAATAAGGCTCACGGAAGTATTTACCGACGAGCTGGGACCTGAGCTCAAGTTTGCCATTGCTCATTTAGTTGGTCGAACACCTTGTAGGACAGACCAGCTGTCACAGTATCTAGCTACCCCTCAGTACAGCTGTACACTCAACTTCGTTGAAGACTGTATCTCCGGCCAAGGAAACGTTCGAAACAGCTACATTCCACTGCCATCTTCGAGCACCCTTCTTGAGATCTTGAAATGTAAACAAAGGCTCCGGAGATATGTTTCGATCGATCTCAAATCAAGATATCACTTCTCACAAAATATGATGTATCGTAAAACAAAATCCTCTCTTAGCCTAGAATCCAGGCGATCCGCTCTTATCGCATCATTTATTCATCAAAAATGCACAGTATATGCATGTTTGACTCGACCGTGATAGCCATGCCAATACCCCCTTGCTTCCAAGTGTGAAAACTACGGAAGCTACTTATCCGTCTTCCCGGGTGACGAAAATACATGAGCATATTTTCTCTTATGAACCGTTTGTCGGTGTTGGAATGACCCGGCACTGTCTTTCGGACTACTCCATGGCTTTCTCAAGCTGGGCAGGCTTGGACTATTCCGCACCTAGTGACTCAAGAGACCTCTTCTGTCCTAATAAGTATCTGATAAGTAGACTTCGATTGATCTAGATTCTTGATAACCTTATCCAGTGACCTTGAAAGTGGGCCCGTTAACCGTAAAAGCCTCTGTTAGCATCGGAATTACGTCTATATGCATGCAGGTGACAGAATGTCCACCCAGAGAATTATCAAAGCCTCGAGTTATGTGAAAGAAAACATCCACATTGGATCAGCGCTATAGCGCTACTCTGTTCCGCATTATAGATTTCCAGCTCGATGGCTTATACTTTTCTAGCTCCGATACATGTCAATTATTATTCTGGTTATATAAAAAACCATTGAGAAATCCCGTAATCTGTAAGGGTGTTACCCTTTAAATTTAAATCATTTGGAAATGAATGTTGAAAGCTCGAAAGTATCTGGTCAGCTGAATAAAGACGATCGATCGAGTTTTGTACTGCTGCATACTCGAACACTCCGAGCTCGAGTACATTAATACATTCCACGAAAATTAATGAATTTCAGCCAACGTCAAAACCCCAGGGTGATACTTAGTCGTACATCCGGGACTATTCAAGATGGATCTAGACATATCTGGGGACATAGCAGCTATCGATCTTCAAAAAAATGCAACATTCCACGTGCAACATTCGCCCTATCTAAAATTAAAAGCATGACCAGACATGTGACTACAAGACATTGTGACTGCACGTGACGGTTCGGTTCCGAATTGAGACATAAGATCTGATGACAGGCTGTTTGGGCCGATACCTCGAACTTTACTGTTTTAGTGATAGTGGCTGCCGTTAGGCTTTAAAGAGGCATGATCTTGACCCCTCGTGGGGCAGTGACACTCGAGCATTTAGCTTGAACCTGATAGCTGAGATGGTGGAAGTTTAGTGAGATTTCGTCCCAGGGAAATCGAAAGCAAACAATATTAATTGAGATCTCACCCCTAAGGCCCGACAATACTAACATGTTAGGGCGCTGTCGGCTTCGAAGATTCATAGCTATATAGCTTTAGCTTATTCAACTATATCATAAACTAAGCTTGTGTATTATAACGTTCATAATTTATTTGTATTATAACGTTCATAATTTATTAACATGCGCTGGCTCATAGAACAGGAAGACATCATATCGGCATGCAGTGGAATACCTTTAGAACTAATATGAGAGTTTCAGTGGAAAGCATGCATGTAGTCCGGGATACCGCTTTTAGCCTTTGATTCATCGGCTAATAGCACGGCCGACGACGGGTCCGTAGACATCTGGGTATTATAAACAAATCACGTGATGATTTCCGACTTCGAAATGAAGCCTGCAAACCGGATGCCAAATCCTTAGGCATTTCTGACCCATATCAGACCTAATTCTGATAGCAGCATGTGATTGATACAAGTAAGTCTGACCCAACGTTCTCTATCTTTGGCTTCCTCTAGCTGGATCCTAGGCGGCTTCTAAGCTGGATTCTCAGCAAACACACCGACCGGTCTATCGACCTAGTAGTAGCTGTCCTTAATTGCTTAACCATTGTAGTTGAAAAGTCAATCAATTCTGCCGACACCGCAATTCATCAACCACACATGTGTATAATACAATATAATATCTACTCGGGAATTTTGTAATCTTATCCCTAAATGCAATCCGGCGAACTGTTTACTTTGTAATCATTGAGCCGATCTTGTAGCTATTGGTTCCGATGTGAAGTAGCACCAGGCTTGACAGGCATTTCGGCTGCGACCATTCAGCAGAGTTCTAGATCTATAGAATCTAACACATTATTGTCCTTTTAATATCTCAGCGACCATAAGATCTCATGAAATCGAGTGTACCTCATCCACCGGAGGAGATATTAGCTTTGAAAGAGCATGATATCACAAACAAATGTATGATATATGTACATATACGACAGTTATGCAACCCAAAATTTTGATTTTCAACTGTTGCTCATTGATTTCAACATATTTTGCAATCCTTAGTCCCGGAAATCCCACGACAGGTTTATGAGCTGATATATATATAACTATATATATTATATTCTTATTATGATATGTCTCAACCCTATTTTTTTTTGGCCGGGAATGCGGGTATATATCTTAGAAATCACACTTTTAGTTACGTCTGTTTCTAATCCGTGATTTGTATACGCGTATCTTTAGTACTATTATCAGATCAGAATATCACTGTATATGCTTCATTCGTCTCTGAATTGATCGATATCAAGTGCTGAATTCGCCAGGTCGAGGTAGAGTTTATGCCGGTCAGTTTCGGCACTAGATTAAGTATTATGCTGATATGGCTGGGTGTGATGATTGTCTTGTGCGTCTACGGCTTGAGAACTGTATTCATGACCTTTAGGTTTGGAATTTATCTGTTGAGAAATGTGAATTCGAGCCCACGCCAAACTATAGATCCAGCTTCCAAGACTGGCGGAATACCATATCCGGGTGGACATCATTAACTCGGTTTTATCTGTGCTGGAAACATTTCAGCCCTCAATTAGAGCGCCCTTAATGCATTATAACCAGTGAGTACATCGAAGTACATTGGACTTCATACATTCAATATCAGGCTGGATTGTATTTCAAAGACGCTTTACATAACGGAATAGATCAAAAACGCCGACCGATGAAAAAGTATTTTGTTGGAGGAAAGAGAAGAAGAGGAAGAAATAATTAAAATATCACAACCAGCGCGCTAAAAGTTCAATTCCAATCCCTTAAGACACAAACGCCAATATAAACACATGTACTCTATGCAACAATAGAAGGAAAAATGTGGCTTCATATAATGTCACTGCCAGGTATCCTCCTTTTCCGCTCGTCGTTGTCAGATATCGAAGACACGTTGAGGAGAGGACTCGATTTCGTCCGGAACGATATGCAATGTGCAAGGAGGGATAGCGAAGCAGCTTACAAAACCTTGTATCAGCTGCAGCCGCATTGTCAAAAGTCTTCAAATCCCAGCTTATTAATACCGACTACCTCGTAACAATCTTTGGGATTGCAAAGAATCTAAGACATCGGTATCTCATTGCCCTAACCCCCAGCCATGTTTATCTTCTTTGACATCCCGGACATGAGGCACGCCCTACCAGATTTTGAGAGCGTCATCAAACAGTTTTCGTAGATGGAGGCATAGAAAGCGTAGTTCGTAAATATGAGAAGATCCCTCTACTCAAATCGCTTGCCATCGTTATTCGTTATAATGGATATACCTCGTGCTGTGTTACTCATCGGTTTTCATGAGGCTGGTTACTGGTAAAGGAGACAATGCAACGAAGCACAATCTCGACTTTGTGAATCTGAGGATAGGTAAATATCGACTATGGCGATATTCCAAACCGAGAGGCTTTTGCGTTGCTGGTTTAATGTGGAGTGTGCAATATCAGCCAGAAATGCTTACTTCCTCGACCTCAACGCCCTCCCCGATGGTTTCTTTGTTACAAGCAGAGGACCACTAGCATTTGCAGGGGCAGTGGCAGTTGTCGCGGCCTTCCCTCTTACGACTTTGGACTTGGAAATAAGCGGCTTCATGGTTGGAGCAGCGGATCCAGGGGTTCTTATTATTGTGGATGCCACCGTTCGAAGGGTCGAAGGGCCTGGAGTGGGTACGATGCTGGAGCCCGGGGTGGGTTTGCCTGTCGATGCGAGTTTGCTCTTGAGAGTAGGCATCGACTTTGCGAAAGGGACCGTCTTGATAGGCGAAGATGTTGGGAATGGATTAAAGTTTTGGGTAGGAGAGGTTCGGGGTATCAGTTTTATGGTCGATTTTGGTGCGATCGCACGGGGTGGAGAAGATGACTTTATTGGTGAGGCAGGGCGAGGCGCTTCTCTGCTCCTGATGACATCGGAAGACTTCACGGGCGACAAGGCGCGTTTCTTAGATACCTTGAGCGGCGAAGGTCCCCTTGGAGGATCGCTCAGACGACGGACGTCTTCGATCTCTTTCACGGCTTGTTGAGCCTCAACTTGCATTTTCTCTTCAGCAGCAGCAGCAGCGAGTGCTTGGTCGTAGAGGTCTCCCATCTTCATATTGCGCATTTTATATGGGATTCGGCCGACACGAAGTTCAATACTCTGCCGAAGCATCTCTGCTTGGAGGGTGTATCGTTGTCTTAAAGCCTTGGCACGTCGATCGACTAGTTAAAGGTCAGTATCAATGTTGAAACCAGGGTGTTGAGGGGCATCTGATACCTTCATATTTGATGTTCTCAATCAGACGGTCCTTCTCAAAGCGCGAAATCTTGCGAGCGCCATTCCTCTGCCGTCTCATCTCAGTACCAGGTGTCTGAGGTACTAATGCTTGTGTGGTAACATTGGATTCTTCGTGTGGAATGAGCCGAGACTCCTGGACACTTGGTGGAGTTATCTCCCGTATCGAGATCTGATTATGCTCGTGAGCGATGGGGGAGACAGGCGAAACAGGTGAGGATGAAATAAGGAGTCTATCAGAAGGTGCTTGAGGCGTGACGACGGCCATATTGACGATCGGTCTGTTCTGTGGTTTTGAAATTTGTTTGGCAGAGTTTTGACGGATGATGGTGGATTGAAATTGCTTTGTAGGGGACTTGGAGAGGGAGGAGTCCGGAGGAGGAGAGTTTCTGCTGTTGATGGGACGGGTTGCTTTGTTACCCAGGGGGTTTGAGCGGATGTTGGAGGAGGTTGAGGGGCCAAGCGGCTTTGTTGTGGTGGGACGAGCGGGCGCATGGGGGTTGGTGACGGACGTGTCTGAGGAGAGGTCGTCCTCACCCTTCTTCTTGCGACGAAGTGGAGGCATCATGTAGTATATTATATAGAAGAACGATGAAGAGGGTGATTCAATCTACACGTCGGAGGGCACGCGTTAAGTGAGAAGCTGAGGCTACAAAGTAATTGATTGAAGATGGTATCGACGGGGGATGCGATGGTGAGTGGTTGAGGTTGATGTTAAATGTGGTTGACGGCGTTGTTGATGTTGTTGTTGTCAGGCGAATCAAAACAAACCAATCGCATCGCCCAAACTGGCGAAGGCGCTACGTCCGACGCATTAGGATGCTTATCCCCGACCGATCTATCTATAGACTCGGCCAATTGGAATGTTTTTGTTTCGCGATCTAATCAAGGAGATCGGAGATCCCATCTAATCGAGGCAAGTAAGTAAGCGTCTATCGATTTGGCCTTTACTATTGTAGAGAGCACCCCTGCCCACGGTATGCGGCAGAGAAATGCATGTGTGTGATGCACATCGATATAAACATCTCGAAAGATCTACCTAATAATCATTTGGAAAGAACTTCTTCAAAAGCTATTCGCGGATATGCGACATATATCTGTCATTGGCTAGATCTCTATCGTCCAACCATGCGATGGTAGATATTGAGAGTCTCGAGCTTGGTTCCAGCTTGAATGTAACAACAACACACATTTGATTCCCCTCTCACGGTCAGTGTCGCAGTCGGCCTTGGGTCTTGCCTGATCATGGACCTCAACTGGCCAATTTAGGGACACCAGCTGGTTCAACTTCGAAATCCCAATTAGGATATATGTAAGCCCTATCATTGGGTCCATACACCATTAATTGCTAGAGGCTGTCATCGATATCATCAGAAAGCTGAAGATTCCCCCACCTGAATGGACCAATGTAGTAGTAAGTGCATGTAGATATATATATTTCAATCCTAGTGGAAAGTAGCCTCGAAGAACCAGGCGCTGGCGCACTAGCCAAGTTCTTGGTTGTTTTAGCTAGCTAAGAAGCTCCAAAACTCCGAAGACTCAGAGATTCCTCGCTGCTTTGGGTTTCCCTTGGGCTGTTCCTGCTACAATTAAGGGTGTTTGGAGATTAGCTGATTCTGCGGCGCTGTAGCCTATGTATGTATGTATGTATGTATGTATGTATGTATGTATGTATGTATGTATTTATATATGTATGTATGTATGTATGTATGTATGTAGACAAACTCGATATCTGTACAACCGAGAACGCCATATAGACACCTGAGGGAACAAAGCAGGATCTAAAGAAAGGAAAGTGACTGGGAAAAAAAGCACAGCACAGTCTCAATCGAAGGGCCCAAGAGCAAAGTATATAAGAATCTCAAGAAAGCAGTAAGGCCCAGGTCACGATCGAGCAATTCAGAAAACACAGATTGGTATTATAGCTGGGACGGTTCTCGCGAGCTTACCGGCCCGTTCAATATGCACACACACACACACACACACACACACACACACACACACACACATATATATGATTTCTTATTTGAACTTACTAATTAAGCAATCCCCACTTCGTTGCCTCGTCGACCTCGTTCGCTCAAGTTCGTGAAACAGACTCCACAGAAAGACGTCGCTTTCAAGATTGGTTGTGTAACCTCGTGTATCGTTTTATGGGGTGAATAATCGATGAATAGCGACCAGATTGCTATAGCTTATCATCGTTATATCGTTATATTATATGTAGTACATGTGGTTTTATTCTTGCTAGGGTCTTCCAAAGCTTGCGAGTTAAACGACATAGCCTTCCAACATATAACATTTGAGTTTAGTGTCCTGTTTATAGTCTTGAGAGCGCACTTATATCTTTTTCTGGCCTAGGAAACAAAAAACTAGATGCAGAAATTATGGCGGTTCTATTGCATGCTTTTGGATAAATGCCTATGATATCCTAGCCGATAGCTCTTAGGCTAAGCAAGCTCGAGATTGGGGAGGCGAGATGATGGCTGTTATAATATCAATATCAATGGCATTGGTATATTATTGGACTCTGCATAAGCAGAGTATGTTAATTCTTTATACTGCTATAGTATTTCATGGATTACCGGACATCTGGGCGTGTCTCTACTAAAAAAGCTGTAGCGGATGTTAATTCTGCCGGGTGATTGAATTCAAAATATTCACAGATGTTTATGAATGACCTCTTGATTATTTAGCATCAAAGTATACCATCCCAAGTCGGTCGTTTCTATCAGAACGGTGCCTTCGATTCAAAGACTTAGGTCTGAAGCAGGCTCGTCGCAGTGGATCTATAAACCCACATAACCGTGACGGCTGAAGATAGAGCCTGTGGGTACCGGGTACATCTGTAGACAGGTTGAGAAGCACTGCAACTGGTTATCCTCCCATAGCTGTGTCAAATGTGCGGATTCGAATCTATGGCGGGGTATTATCGATCTAGATCTTGACTAGCTACATAAAGGCCTCGTGGAAGCTACGGAAAGGAGGACCCACCAGTTGGAGAGGACCCTGAGAACTATGATGCCAACAAACCAGCGTCGAAGCCTAAGCTAGCCATTAAGAAGCCTAACAAGGAAGAAATCGAAGCCGCACTTGACGGAGAGAGCTTCCCTGACGAGGTTTTTTGACAAAACCAATGAGGATGACCAGGAGGTCCTTGGTGATTCAGGCGAAGAGGAGGTTCCAACGGAGGTTGGAGATGCGCCTGACTACTGATACTAGATTGGAATCCGGTGAGACGACGCTAACTTGTTCATGAAAAGCGAGGAAGTTGATCCGATTAACATGTTTTGAACGGTGTAACTAAAGTCAAAGATAGATAAAAGAGTAGCTATATAGAGGAGATGAGAAAGTTTGCCAATGTGGCTTTTATAAATTCACAGTTGCTATCGTCATATCACGAGAATGAAGGCCATAGGTCGCTCACTTCACTTTGTCTGGACCAGCCGCTGACCCCTACTGCACCCATCTATGTGTTGCTATTGTGGTATTTCGGAATATCAACCTCGAATGATTCCAATATTCACCGGCTCACTGCTGAGGACTTGATAGCTCTAACTGGAGAATAAAAGGAAATAAAACCTATAAAAACCCAGAACTAGACCTCAGATGGCTTTCTATCTTAGCACTAGATAACCATTACAAGATCGATACCTTTAAAGACCAAAGAATGTGCAGCTGCTGAACCAATCCAATTGAGTAAGTTTGACCATGGTGTTTGTATGGAGGGACCGGCTGTGTTGCTCCCCTGTCAGGTCCGACTAGAGCACTGGAGCTACCAACCCAACGACGCCCTCCATTCTCCATACTACCCACCTTCAACCACCACCACCACCTACTCCATCATCACCGCCATATTCCATCCGAGCTCCATCGCGAACGGCTTCACTCCCATAAACCCTCAATCTTCCCACCTTCCGATAACACGAAAGTATCGTCATCATGGTGCTCGAGGCGACGATTATAATGTACTTGCTCCTCCTTCTCTTCCTGACCTAAAGAGCATCCCGCTAACACCGTCCGAACAGCGTCGACAACAGCGAGAGCAGCAGAAACGGCGACTACACGTGAGCCACCCTATAAACGTCCTCCGTATCCTCGGCTGGGCCCTTTCTTACACGTAATCTTAGTCCATCCCGCTTCGAAGCCCAGGTCGATGCCGTCTCCCTCATATTCTCCGCCAAAACCCAGGCCAACCCGGAGTCGTCTGTAGGACTCATGTCCATGGGTGGGAAGGGTCCAGAGGTGCTCGCTACATTAACCGCCGATTTTGGAAAGATACTGTCCGGGTTGCATTCTACCAAGATCAGTGGCAGCTGTCATCTCGCCACGGGCATACAGGTTGCCGGCGTACGTCATCACTCCATAACCACGTCCTATACCTCTCTCATTTCTCTACGTCACGAAAAAGCTAATATATACGTGTAATGGGGTCTAGCTCGCGTTAAAACACCGTCAGAATAAATCCCAACGCCAGCGGATAATAGCCTTTGTAGGCTCCCCGATCGCGGAGGATGAGAAGAGCCTCGTTCGTCTGGCGAAGAAGATGAAGAAGAACCAGATCGCTATCGATTTTATCAACTTTGGCGAGGAGGCTGAGAATACGAGCAAGCTGGAGGCGTTTATCGCCAATGTAAATGCAAACGATAACTCGCATCTCGCTACAATCCCACCGGGCCCACATCTGTTAAGCGATCAGCTGGTCACCACGCCCATACTAGGCGACGACAGTGGAATGGGTGTCGGAGGATCTGGGGATACCGGTGCGGGTGGTAGCGGTGGCTCTGGAGGATTCGATTTTGGAGTTGACCCGCATCTCGATCCGGAGCTGGCTTTGGCGCTGAGGATGAGTTTGGAGGAGGAGAATTCGAGACAGGAAAGGGAGAGGAAGGAGAAGGAGGAGAAGGAGAAAGCGGCGGCTGCGGCGGCGGATTTGGGAACCGTGCAGGAGGAAGACGGGAAGAAGGATGACGATGAGAGTGCACCGCTGCTGCCGAAGAGTGGCGAGAGTAGTGGGAAGAAGAAGGACGATGACGACAAGATGGATACAGCGTAGTAGCGGGTCTGTTTCTTTTTGTCCCCTTTTTTGTCCTCTTCTTGTCAGTTTGAGGGATAGATGGATCTTATACAACTGCTGCTTCTGTTTCGGCACCTGTGGATTTTTATCAAACAGCGGGGTGTACCGATTCCAACAAGCATTCTTCAACCAGCATATCATCGGCCATTATTTTTTTCTTTCCCTCCGGTGATAGTTAGAATGGAGAAGTGTTCAGAGGCCATACACAAAAAGTGGGTGGGTACTTGAGTACGTAGACTAGTGATCAAATACTATACTCTGGATCATGTGGTTGGGCGCCAAAAGCAAAGAGTCTCGGCTCGTCAGTGTACGGAGGAGGTGCACATGGTACCTGTCCCTGACAGCCGTCAAGCAGCCCTATAAATTTAAAGCACGGTACCAGACCGGGCCGGAAGAATCGGATGAAGTGATGAAGCCCGGGATCGAGATGCATCCACGATTGCCATACGTATTAAATAAATGCCACAATAGTGTTCCATGGTGGAGGAGGGGATTTACATAGTATATATATGCTCGGGCTGGTAATTTGATACCAGCTCAGGCCGGCAAACAGCTCAGCCTGACCGGCCAGCCAGCCAGCCAACAGCCAACCAGACACCACCAAGCTACCCCGGCTCCCTTTAACTGCCTTATTAATTTAATTTAATTGCTCCCCCCCCCATCGAATTCCAAGGTGTTTCCGTCGACACGTCTCCTCCTCGCCGCCCCTCGTTCCTGGAAGCTGGCGATGCTTCCTCTCCTCTGTTCTCCTCCGAAATCTGCGCCCCGGCCGGACTCTTATTGATTAGCCCTGATCGCCGCTGCAGAAGCTCCAACGTGGCCGAACCATCGGAAACTAAAGTAAACCCGAGACCGACAATCCATCAATCAATTTACTGTTGGTCGCTCATGTTTACGATCCTAACTAGCACCTACTATTACCATAACTAGCACTACTACTTGCTACGACGACTACGACTACGACTACGCCGACATCATTCCTAATAGTTGGATTCAACCTCCATATTTCGACGGCCATCAGCTTGTAATACGGAGTATCTGATCGTTTATACGCCTCGGTAGACGTCTACGCACTCTCTCGCTTTTTTTCTTCTCTTTCTTCCTCTCTACTGTTCAACGAGTACCCTGTACAGGTTACCCACCGTAGCGCTATCTGAACCACGATCATTACCTGCTCCAGCTATAGCAGGTCGAAGCTTCCACCCGTTCCACTAGGCGCTAGCTTGGCCCCAGCTCTATTTTACCCGTCCACCACGGGCAAACACCACTACCGTCACATACTGACCCCTCTACCACAGCCGCCACCATGTCTGGCGGTAACATCAAGGTCGTCGTCCGTGTACGGCCTTTCAATTCGCGAGGTACTCCATGCACCTGTCTATAGCTCCCTAGACTCCCCCCGCCACTACAACTATAATCATCAACTAGCTACTAACGGTTACAAAAAATAATATAGAAAAGGACCGCGGCGCAAAATGCATTGTTCAGATGAAAGACAGCCAAACAATCCTCACCCCTCCACCAGGCGTCTCCGACTCCTCTGTGTCTCGCAAAGGCGCTTCCACCGCTATAAAAGCCGACGGACCAAAAATTTTCAACTTTGACCGATCATACTGGAGTTTCGATCGCAGTGACGGGCACTACGCCGGTCAAGATGATTTATTTAAAGACCTGGGAGGGCCATTGCTGGATAATGCCTTTCAGGGGTATAACAATTGTATTTTTGCGTACGGGCAGACGGGCAGCGGGAAGAGTTATTCTATGGTGAGTCTTTTTCTTTCGTTCCTTCTTTTAATTTTTTGGTTTATTTACTGTCCTTGCTCTGTAGCTACGGTAAAGTTGTCGGGTATTTGGGCTGGAATGTGATCGCTAATAGCTTTGCTGGGATAGATGGGCTACGGAGAAGAATATGGCATAATACCCCGGATTTGCCAGAACATATTTGAGAGAATGTAAGCTTGCAGATTCCATCCCCTGCGCTGGCGGCTCTAAGGGGGGAGGATGTGGTGGTTCACATGGAAATATTTAGAAGCTATCAAGAGCTCTACCAAAGCTATAAAAACTGACTTCGAGCGTTTTCTAACAGAGGTTCGGAAACAAATCCAAACATAGTAGCCACCGTCGAGGTCTCCTACCTCGAAATTTACAATGGTAAACCCATAGCCCGTCTACTAACTCATAAAAAAAGGAAAGCTATACTAACACCTCCACAGAAAAGGTCCGCGACCTGTTAAACCCCTCCAACAAAGGCGCCCTCAAAGTCCGCGAACACCCGTCGTTAGGCCCGTACGTCGAAGACCTCGCAAAGTTGATCGTCACCTCCTTCCGCGAGATCGAAAACCTCATGGACGAAGGGAACAAAGCCCGTACCGTCGCTGCCACAAACATGAACGAAACATCCTCTAGATCCCACGCCGTATTCACATTAATCCTCACTCAGAAGCGGCATGACGTAGAAACAGGGTTCGACACGGAAAAAGTATCGAGGATATCGCTTGTCGATCTGGCTGGGTCGGAAAGAGCGACTTCTACGGGCGCTACGGGCGCAAGGTTAAAGGAAGGTGCGGAGATTAACAGGTCGCTGAGCACGCTCGGTCGTGTGATCGCCGCGCTGGCCGATTTAAGCTCTGGGGGGAAGAAGAAGGGTGCGCTGGTGCCGTACCGAGATTCGGTACTGACCTGGCTGCTAAAGGACTCCCTCGGCGGGAATAGCATGACCGCTATGATCGCTGCGATATCACCTGCAGACATAAATTGGGACGAAACGCTGTCGACCCTGAGATACGCCGACTCAGCGAAGAGGATCAAGAACCACGCCGTTGTGAACGAGGATCCGAACGCTCGGATGATTCGAGAGCTGAAAGAAGAGCTCTCGCAGTTACGGCAGAAGCTCTCGGGCGGCGGCGGAGGGGAAGAGGAGAAATACGATGCTTCCGTGCCGTTAGAGAAGCAGATTGTTACGATCACGTCTACGGATGGGAGTGTACGGAAAGTGTCGAAGGCTGAGATCGCGGAGCAGCTAGGCGCGAGCGAGAAGTTGCTCAAGGAAGTCAATCAAACATGGGAGGAGAAACTGGAGAAGACGCAGCAAATCCAAAAGGAAAGAGAAGCAGCACTGGAGGAGCTGGGGATCAGTATAGAGAAAGATTTTATAGGGATGAGCATGCCGAAGCGGATCCCGCATCTGGTGAATTTGAGGTGAGAAGACAAAAAAATCATCCCATCCGGAGGTACCTGTGGTACTATCAAAGTACC
Source organism: Arthrobotrys iridis (assembly GCA_036971165.1). Taxonomy (NCBI): domain Eukaryota; kingdom Fungi; phylum Ascomycota; class Orbiliomycetes; order Orbiliales; family Orbiliaceae; genus Arthrobotrys; species Arthrobotrys iridis. The sequence continues at coordinate 2,287,908 of JAJTTS010000004.1, forward strand.
CCGCCGACGGTTCCACGAGACAAACGTCATTTAACTAACCAATGAAAAACCCTGCCGACATAGTGACGACCCCCTCCTCGCTGAATGTCTCGTCTACAATATCAAAGCCGGCGACACCACCGTCGGAAACGTCGAATCCCCCACCACAACCGCCCAGATAAAACTCAACGGCTCCAAAATTCTGCCAGATCACTGTCGTTTCGAAAATGTCAACGACGTCGTCACGCTTATACCCAACGAAGGCGCCGCAGTGATGGTCAACGGTTTACGGATCGAAGGACCCAAACGGTTAAGAACAGGATACCGAGTCATCCTAGGCGACTTTCACATTTTCCGATTCAACCACCCGAACGAAGCCCGCGCCGAACGGGATAAGCTACACCGACAAAGCCTTGCAGGGACCATAGCGGAACACAGGCATACGAACAGTAACGGCGGTTTCATGGAAGGCGGACCGGGTTCCGACGCGGAGAGCAGTAGGCCTGATTCTCCGGCCTTGGTACCCCCGACTAACAAGGAAATCGACTGGTCATTTGCCCAGCGGGAGGCGCTCATGGCGCAGGGATTAGATCCGATCAAAATCTATGGGATGAGCGACGAAGAGCTAAATGCGCTTTTGCAGGGTGTGCAGAAGGCGTATAATTTGAGGAAGGGGAAACTCGATGACGATGATTCGGAATCGGTGGTTAGCTTTTCAGCTGGGACGGCGGGAGGTGATAGCAGACGGGAAAGGTACACGAGTAACGGAACCATTGATAACTTTTCACTAGACACGAGTTTGACGGTTCCGGGAACGCCGCAGAGGGATGAAGAGGAGGAAAGGGTTCGGATTCTGAGGGAGGAGTTGCAGGTGCAACTTGACGTGAAGAAGGAGGCGCATGTAGAGGTTGAAGAGATTAAAGCGCAAAAGGTGAAGATGGAAGAGGAACTTAAAGCTGCTGAGAAGCGACTGGAAGAACAGAAGAAGGAGTATGAGAGACGGCACCAGGAGATGGAGATGAAGCTTGAGGAGATGGCGCTTTCGCCACTGGTCAGAAGTCGGGCTGTTTCACCGACGCCCCCCCGACAGAGCACACCGGTTGCGTCGGACTTACTGTCGAAACGACAGAAGAACCTGGCGAGAGCGGCGGCGCAGCTGTGGAGACGGAGTAAATACGTACGCATGGCGGAGAGCGTGCTACAGTACGCTGCCGTGTTGAAAGAAGCCCAGATCATGAGTAACGAGATGGAGAAGCGGGTGTTCTTCCAGTTTACGGTCGTGGACGTGGGGCACACATCCGTTTCGACGTACGATTTACTTATCAACGGTGTCAACGCCGATGACGACGAAGCACTGGAAATGGCGCCGAAGCCGTGCGTGGCGGTTCGAGCCATGGATTTCAATAGGAATTTGATCCATCTCTGGTCGTTGGAGAAGCTGCAACTTCGGATAAGACAGATGAAGCAGATTTACCAGTACCTTTCGCGCCCAGATTACTTTTCACACGTGCAGGGGAACGATCCGTTTAGCGAGCCGATACTGCCTGATTACACATTACTCGGGGACTCGGATGTTCCGCTTGCGGCGATATTCCAGGGGAAACGACAGCAGTTGGAGTTGGAGGTTATATCGCCGCACACATGCAGCGTTATCGGGATCGTGAAGGTGACTCTCGAGCCGTCCACTGTGGAGGTTCCGAAGGGAAATATCGGGTTCAATGTGATTCTCCACCAGCTTCTTGGAATCTCGGAACGGGAAGGGACGGATATCCATGCACAGCTGTTTCTACCGTGGTTGGACAACGCACCTGCTACCCCCCCTGTCAGCGGGTTCGACGAAGGGCCAGTGAATTTCGAGAGTACGCATGTGCTCAGCGCTCCTCTGAGCGCGAGGATCAAGGGAGCGATGTTGAGGGTTGGGATATTTGGAAAGGTCACGGGTATGCATCTGGAGAGGTTGATGAGTTGGGATGAAATGAGGGATCAGCCGGAGATGGAGAGGAAGGGGATGAGGCTACACGAGAACGAGTTTTACACGGAGGAGAAGCATGATGTGTTTGCGAGGTGTCAGGTATTGGAGTTGCAGGAGACCGGGGAGTATACGCCGGCGGAGGTCTTACAGATCAGTGAAAGCGACCAGGGGAGCTTTCAGCTGCACCATGGCGTTCAACGAAGGGTGCAGGTGTGGATGTCGCATAGCTCGGGGGATATGCTGCCCCTAAAGGATATTTCGAGGATGGTGATCAAAGATGTCTGTTTGGTCGGGGAGGATGGGCAAGCGCGGGAGCCGAGTTCAACGAAGGAGGTCGAGTTGAGGATCGTTAAGGGGCCGAGTGTTAAGAAGGGACACGATGGGAGTTGGGGGATCGGAGCTGTTGCGCAGTGGGATAGCAGTGCGCATAACTCCGTGCTGTTGGACCGGATGACGGCGCCGAAGTATCGAGTACAGGTGACGATTTGCTGGGAGCTTGTCAGCGAAAGGCTTGCGGAGACTGTGGTGTTCAGTCATAAGGCCTGCCTGGAGATGCGATCGAGGCTGGTGAAGAGTCCGTCGAAGTTTATGCAAATGATCAGTACGACGAGGACGGTGCACGCCGTTGTGGGGATGTTCCAGGTGACGGTTAAGCCGCAGGTTTCTAGAAGGGCTGGGGATCTGTGGCGGATGAATTCGAGTCAGAGGTATGTGAAGGGTGAGGAGGTGTTGAGGGGTTGGACTCCCAGGGGCATATCAGTAATTAAGGATTATCTTGCGGCGAGAAGACGGAGGATGAGAGTTGCGGAGGTGGAAGCTGTCAAGATTTTCTTAAAGCCCGAGGATCTGGGAGGTTCTAAGAACCCATCTACATCTTCGTCCTCGTCCTCGTCGGCGGCGACTAATGGGCATGTTGAAGAGGAAGAACTTACGGAAGAGAAGAGGGCTATCTTGGAGAAGTTTTTGAAGATGTGGCCGAGAGATGGGGATCCATTCGATAGGATTTTGTCGAAGCAGAATATCGAACCTCCTCAGGACGGAGCACCGGCCGCTGTTGCTGCAAACGAGCAGCAGACATCAGAGCCCGAGCCGCCAAAGCTGGTAGCCGAGGCTCTGCATATTCCGAAGAAGTGAGTTTTCTTACCCCTTTGTACGATGTGGCATATCACGATCCGGGGATGCTAACCAGTTCTTTGATAGTCCGAAACTCCAGCGCTCAGGCTACGTCTTCCGACCCAATGAAGCTGCCAAGAAATGGGATAAGCAATACCTCGAACTCCGAAAACCGTACCTTCACATCCACAACGCCGTTACCGGCGAAGAACTCATGGCCGTTAACCTGTCGGACTGCACGTTGGATTACGAGCCCGCGAACGGAATGGGCGAGCTGATGGCGAAGGATTACGTGTTTGCGATCTATGCGCCGCAAAGCAGTTATCGATTTGCGACGAGGACGGAGAAGGAGAAGTCGGATTGGATTGTGGCTATCGATAATAGCTACTTTGCCGATAACCAGGGGTCCGGCGGAGGCGGAGGTGGAGGAAGCAGGGAGCGGTGACTAGCCGTTCGTACAGGGCTGAGGAATCCAAGGGGCCCATTGGGGTCTTGGGCCGGGTTGTTTTCGGTGATACTGTGAGAAGTGGGAGAGCTGTGGAGAGCTGTGGAGAGCTGTGGAGAGCTGCGGAGAGCTGCGGAGAGCTGTGGAGAGCTAGGGAGGGCTAAAGAGAGCTATGGAGAGCTAGGGGAGAGCTAGGGAGGGCTGGTGGATGTGGGTGGGGGCGTATATTTGTATGATTGATGGGACAACTGTTCCTTCTGGGATAGCGATATTGATTGGCAGAGTCAACAAAAGTTAATGAGGGGGGTCCTACGATTATGACGAGACGATTTTTATTCTCTCAACCTGGGCAAGAGACTAGGTCGCTCTTTATTTTCCTATTACTGAAGTTTAGGTTCTTTTTGGTTTCTATTTTGGGATCTTTGGATGATATAATGAGCTTGTGATGATAAAAATAATACCCTGTTTTCATGCTGAGCTTTGGTATCTTGTGTTTTTTTTTTTTTTGGTCTTTCGTTTATTCGTTTAGATGTATCTATTAGCTAGAGAGTTTTGTTCTTTCTTCTTTTCTTTTGCTTATCCCACGGGCAGCCTAGTTTCTCACTAGATGAGCTTTGTTTCTCTTCTTAATCGAATAGAAGAGGGTAGAATGGATATGGATATTGACAACCATCCAGATTTTATACTGGCATGAATATACTTCTTCGTGCGTTGATCGTGTGACATGTCTCTTTAAGGAACACAGCAGAAACAGGAAAACGAACAAGAACAATTAAACGGCTACCAACGCTTATTCAATTCATCCGCCCATGGCCAACTAGGCCCGTTTCTTATATCCCTCTGCTATCCACTTCCAGCCTTAAATCTTCCATTTATCTCTTTCTCTCTCTCTCTCAATATTAGAACTTTCTACTTAACCAAAAAAAACAGACGGAAGGAAGGAAGGAGGGAAAACGGGAGTGATCATGATCACGTCTCGCCGGCGGAGTACACCTACCCGACCACGATCACGAGCAGAGAAGACCGCGGCCGCTCCTGTTGATACTTCTTTGGTCAAACGCTTTACTTTTTTTGTTTATAATTACCCGCCTCGATGACGTCGCGTGAGAGGGAGAAGGTACGAAATTTAACTTTACTCACAGATATTACTTGAGTACCCATATATATACAGATACATATATGTCGTTTTTATAAACATCCTGAAAGCTAATGGTTTTAAATGGTTTTTTTTTTTTTTTTTGGATGATAGCAGCGAATTTCGAGTAAAACGCCCATTATAGCCGGCGCTGTCGCCGGTGTCGTTTCACGGTACGTGACATTTATATATATATATATCTAAAACAAAATAAACTGGTATTGGTGGATTTGTCTTACTAAAATGATAATACCTATGTAGCTTCTGCATCGCACCGCTCGATGTCGTAAAGATCCGATTACAGCTGCAACCGCAGCTACTGGCGACGGATATACAGTCTGGGACGACGGTTTACAATGGCATCTACGGGACCATGAAGACCATTGTCCGCGAGGAAGGCGTAACCGTATGTCCACACCTCCTTCCCCCATATTATACCCAAAACATCTTCAACTATATACAGCGCTAACCTAGAATATTGTATACAAAAAAACAGGCCCTCTGGAAAGGCAACATCCCCGCCGAACTCCTCTACCTAACCTACGGCGCCGCCCAATTCTTCATCTACGCAAAAACCCAGGCCCTTCTATCCTCAACCTCCCACACCTACCACCTACCATCAACGGTCATAAACACCGTTTCCGGAGGGATAGCCGGCGGGTTGGCCACCTCGATCACATACCCGTTCGACCTCCTTCGCACCCGTTTCGCAGCTTCAAAGGCCCGTAGCCGCGTCGATGGGGTATACACCGGGTTTAACGCCGCGATAAGGGGTATCTGGAACGACGAAGGGATTAAAGGGTTCTACAGGGGCGGCGGGGCGGCGGTCATACAGATCGTGCCGTACATGGGGTTGTTCTTTGGGAGTTATGAGGGTGTCAAAGCCGGGTTGAGGAAACTGCCGCCGCCGGAGCAATATCTCTCCGTTAAAAACAATAATAAGGATAATAATGATAGTAAGGATAATGACAGTTTGCTGTTATCGTGGGGTTTAAAGCTGCTTTCGGGGTTGGGTGGGGGAGGAGGACTGGTCGATGCGCTGTCTGGGGTGCTAGGCGGGGTGATTGCGAAAACTGGGGTTTTCCCGTTGGATACTATCAGGAAGAGGCTGCAGGTTCAGGGACCCACGAGGGGCAAGTACGTGCACGGAAATATACCGGTTTATGAAGGGGTGGTGAAGTGCGGGAGGGAGGTGGTGAGGAGGGAAGGGTGGAGGGGGTTGTACAGAGGGTTGACTGTGAGTTTGGTCAAGGCGGCGCCGGCGAGTGCGGTTACCATGTGGACCTATGGGAGGACGGTGGAGGCTGTGAGGTGGTTTGAGGAGTCTGAAGATTCGTTGTAGATATAAATTATGATTATTACTTTAGATTATAGAGGATAGAAGGCATATAAATGGGGGAAGAAGGGCATGATTATATTAATTTTGATTCCACCAAAAAAAAAAAAAAAAAGAAGGACAGAAATCTCTTCGTCAAAAAAGAAGAACGGGTCATGTATCTGTACGCTGTATTCATATACATAAAAGGGTGTTTATCCAAAAACAAAACAAGTGATTGTTGTTCTAAGGAAGGAAGGAAAGGTAGAAGAGATGTGGTAGAGGCAAGGAGCGGTCTTAGGCTGCCTATTTGGAGTCTGCGATCTTGGTCTTGCCCAGTATGTCCGCCAAATCGTCCACATTCTTGTCCTTATCCTGTGCGACGTTTTCTGCCTCTGCGGCGTCAGCTTCCTTGACGATTCTCCCCCGTGCTTCCTCCTCCTCCTTTTCCTCCTTTTCCTCCTCATCCTCCTCAACCTCATCATCCTCCTCATCCTCTTCCTCTTCCTCCTCGTCATCGCTGGGTTCCTCCATTTCATCCAGTTCGTCCAGCTCACCCAGTCCTCTATCCTCAAAGATATCCCGGATCTCATTGACGATATCATCCTCTTCCGAAAAGCTATTACCATTCAACTCTAGCAGCTCTAGCTTCTCAAGCACCTTAACCGCGCCCTTCAAAAAACCCAGTGCCTTCCGATTGATCTCATTGAACTGCAGCCTCAAGACCCTCATCTCCTTGTTCTTCCCTTCCTGCAACCTCTCCGCCAGCGCAGTTGCACCCTTAGCTCCGAGTAATACCTCGCCGACGCCTAACTCTTTGATAACCGTCCAATGGCCCACGACGGAAGCTAGGGCTTTCGCACCCTTGAATGTAAACGTGTTATCCTGAAGGTCGAGGATTTCAAGCTTTGTGCAGTGTTTGAGACCTTTGGTGAGCAATTGCGTTATACCCTCAGGTCGGATCCCGTTCTGCACCATCCTGACGACTTTGACGCCCGTGTGGGCGGCATAAGCACGGGCCCAGGCTTCCATGCTGCCATTTTCAAGTCGGTTTCTTCCGCAGACGATGGTTTCTAAAGGTGGGTGGGAGGGAGTCTTTTTGGAAGCCAAGGTGGTCAGGGCATTTGCAATGGCGGTTCCGCAGAAGGGGCCCAGACCGTTGTTGTTGAGGATTAGATGCTGCAACGGCAGGTGGGAGGAAAGGAAGGCGACGAGCTGGGGTTCCATGCGTTTGCCAAAGGCGTTGTCGGAGAGGTTTATGGTGGTGAGATGGGGGTGAGGGAGGAGGGAGGGGAGGATTGCGTCTAGGGACTGTGGTATTTCATCGATTGTGCGACTAGTGTAGATATCCGCTAAATTGGCAGTCTATGTAATATCATCAACATCGCCATCATTCGATATATCATGTTAGTGACCTTGTTGTTTTTTTTTAAGCACTTAAAAAAAAAAATTAAAATAAAAATAAAAAATTTTTTAAACTGAACAAGGGTATGCATGGATTAGGGATTACTTTTAGCTTTGATTTTGATTTGAGGACCTCGGCGAGGGCTTGGGAGGCTTCAATTCCGATGGTATTGCCCTGGAGGACGAACTCTTCGACGTCATTGTTGGCGACGAGTTCCTTGAGGTGGGGCTCGATGTCGGCCTTGGAGTCGAGCTTGAGAGCTTTGTTCTCCAGCGAGAACGTGGTAGCCATGGTTTCGGTCAAAGGGTGATATATCTGCTGAGGTATATGATGGCAGTGCCGCTAGTGATGAAGGTGATTGTTGGTAGATTGTTGTAGTTGTGATATTGCGATGAAGAGGAGGAGGTTGAGGTTGGTGAGGGGTGGAGGAGAGCAGAGATGAGAGCGAAGCACCCAAGAACCCCCACCACCAGCAGCAGAGTGGGTGACAGAGCTGTGGGACTCGCTTCGCGGCTTTCATTGGCAGGGACCCCCCGGCCAGTCCTCGAAAACTGCGACAAACTCACGCCAGCCGATTAGAAATCGCGACTTCGCCTCGGACAGTATAAATTCTTCAGCTCCAAGCTTCACAGAATATTCATTTATACCGCTTCCACAAACAACAGCTGCTCTCGGGAAAAAAAATTTGGGGATTACACTTAGACGCCCACATATAAAAACATACACAATGCTCGACTTTCTCTTTGGCTCAAAACCCCGTACGTCCCACCTTCCTCTTTTTTTGTGTTTGCGTCTTTTTCTTTCTATGTATATATATATATATATATATATATCAAGAGCCGACACAGGCTACTACTATACTAGTTAGTATGTACTGACACGGGTATGATGAAAATTTTTATAGAACCTGGTGTTCCAGCTGTGACAGATGACAAGGACAAGCCGAAGCCTTGCTGCGTCTGTAAGCCCGAAAAGTCCGCCCGTGACGAGTGCATGCTCAAGTCCGTCACCGACGCTCCCGAGGTCGAATGCAAGGACCTCATCAAGACCTACAAGATTTGCATGGAGGGATTCGGCTTCAAGGTCTAGCCGTCACAGGTATACACCTAGGTAGATACCTAGGGCGGTTATCAACAGGGGCTGTACATACATACTCTGGTGGGTGGAAATTAATGATAGGATGATTGGGAGGGCCTGTACATATCAATCTGCATTTTCTGGAGTTTTTATTTTAGGTGCCCATCAAAATCACAAAAGGTATTGGTGTGGTCCTTGTCGTATATTGCTATGGTTTTAACGTTACTACACGGATATGAACGGAGGAGATAGACTACTCACTTTGTATAATACTGAAGATATAGACCTTCGCATTCGCCGCTCTTGAAACAGACTCGATAGGTTCCATCTGCTTTACAGTACACGCCATGGCCGGAAGAAATTATAATGGAAACAAAACAAAGAAATAATGCAATGCATTCGGGGGGTATCTTATATCTAGGACGCAACTACTATTACACCAGCAAAATGCTTAAAAAAAAAAACACAATATAGTGAACAAGGATATTCAAAAGAGAACATATCAAGTCATCTCCAGACTCGACTTCTTCAGCTCTAGCTCCGCTGTCAGCCCATCAATCACATTCTGAATCCTCTGTCTCACTATCTGGTTCTGTATGGCGTCCCTCTCCCTCGTCTTCGCTGTGATCGCCCGTTCCAAATCTGCCATCTCTTCCTTAAGCTGTATCTTCTCCGACGACATGCTTGGATCAATGTCCATCGCATCACCGTCGTTGTCTTCGTCGTCTTCGTCGTCTTCTTCATCTTCATCTTCGTCGCTCGATACTGGGGCTGTCGCATGCTTGTTCGCCTCCGGTGGAGCATGTTCCGTATCGTCCATCATCGCCTCCGCCAGCTCGCCTTCAAAGTCCATCAAATCCATCGCATGCTCATCCCCTTCTTCTTCGTTTCCTTCTCCCTCTTCTTCTTCCTCGTAAGCCATATCTACTTCTCCATCTGCATCCTCATCTCCCATCTCGTAGCCCGCCATGCTGTGTCCCATCTTCTCATCCGCCTCACGTGCCAAGTCTGCCTCCGTCAACAATTCGTAGTCTGCAACCTCACACTCGCCATCCGCAGCGAGCAGCTTATCAACCGCCTCTTCGACTTTATCCATATTCCTATTTACTGCTCGTTTTCTGAATCTCCTCCTTCGGGCCCAATGCATCGGTGGTGTGATCCCGTGCGGGTAATTTATCAGCGAGCTCGGGACAGCATTCGATAGCGCCTGGTCTTCGAATATCAGCCGCTCCCCGACAAGCAACATCTGGGATATATCCGCCGTTTTGAAGATATTCTTGCCCTTATCGATCGTCTTGTTGCTTTCGATGATACACGGTAGATCCACTAGCGTCGCTGAGTATATTTTACCCCGAACGCTAACGATCGCTCGCCTGTCATCCTTGAACTTGATCCATACTTCTGACGACTTGCCGAACTCCTTCTTTTCAATCTCAGCGCGTAGGTATTCACAGTCCTCGCCCGGCGGCATACGCAGAATGAACTGCTCTTCAATGGCGGGGTCCTCTTCACGGTCTTCGGCTTCAGAGTCGTAACCATATCCGATAGGGACTGATCTACGCGTTGTGACTGGAGCGGATGCCTTGGATTTTAGCTTGATGATTGGAGTTTTCGGAGTTTTGGGAGTTTCGACGGCGGCAGACTTAATGCCGGAGAAACTGGCCTTTAACCGGATCTTGGGTACGCTGGGTGTCACAGCTGTACTATCGGCGGAAGCCGGGGTAGCAACCTTAGTTTGTAGCGGGGGAAGGTTGGAGAGTCCGGCAGGGCGGGAGGAAGTAGTGGGCGCGGTGATCGGAGCCGGTGTCAAGGATTGCGAGGTGAGGGCGGCTGCGGCTTTAACAGTACTTGGGGTTTGGGGTACAACAGCATTCTCTTTGGCGGCGTTCTTGAGAGTATTGACGTTAAATTTGATTTTGATCCCGGATCCGGCTGGCTTAGGTGTCGCAACGGTGATGGAGGAGGTAGCCGGGGTCTGGGGGGGTTCTGGAGCTGCCGGTGCCGCCGCCTGATTCTTCTTCGACTTCTTAGACTCCTTGGGTTTCGGTGTCGCGACCTCTTTTGGCGGTTCCTTCGGCTCAACTACTTTCTTGGGCTTCTTCTCCTTCTTCGGTTTCTCTGCGGGTTTCGGGGGGGTAGCAACAGCTGGAGGAGCTTCCAGGGAAGCGAGACGGGCTGAGCCGACCCTCAGCTTGACGATTTTGGACGGTTTGGTTTTTGGTTCGGGCATCTTGGCAGTTGTTATAACTATCGCTAATGTAATTGATAGTGATGATGATTATGATCGAGGGTCGCAAGTGAGATCGATTGGATTGAGGGTTGAAGGTTCGGTGGAAGAAAAGAAGTTGGCCAGCACTTGGCTTGTTATATATAGAGAGCAGTGAGCATAGCGTTATAGAGTCTCACGCTGAGAAACCAAAAGCATGATTCTAAAGAGCAAGTTAGCGTCCTTGTTCTTAGAAGAGATAAGATAATAGCATACGTTAAGTGTTAGAAATCACTATCAGTATATATATATGATCGGTGAGAATGGCGGGGGAAGATTGACGCAGCTGAGTCGAGTCGCGATGGAGCTCGAAGCGGTGGTTTTGTGGAGGTTGTCTTTGGTTGGTTGGATGGATGGATGGGAAGTTGCAGTCGCGTTTTTGGATGTCTTGGCGCTTTTCTCCAACTCTCTCTCTATCTCTCTCTCTGTGCTGCTTCAACACCAGAAACCAACCAATGTCATCCATCTCCACCGACACCTTCTGAAAGCATCACCTTCACCGCATCTCTCTTCTGACAAGCCTACACAGAGATAAGACGGTTCAGTAAGACGGTTCAATACGACGGTATCGTTGCTATAGACTCTTCTACATAAAAATCATCACTTTTTTCTTCTCCATTCGCATTCGATATCTGACGACGATGGCCCTCCGTGGGTCGTGACCTTGTCTGAGCTGGATTCGATTCACACGCTGAGACACTACCAATATCAATTCCTCCATCACAACCAACCGCAATAATCATCATCATGGACACCGAAGAACAGTTCTACTTCTCCCTTCTCCGCATCTCGACGGCGCAGATGCTTCGCCATGCGGGCCTGGCTGGTTCGCGACCATCTGTCCTCGACTCTTTAACAGGTAAATATTCTCCTCCTCCTCCTCGTCGTCATACATCCAAATACGCGGCCGATCTCAATTCTAACCCGTCTTTTTGATAACATCACAGACATGACAGCTCGCTACTTGACCCTCCTAGGCTCCACTGCCCGACAAATCTCCGAATCTTCAAACCGATCAACGACCGAATTACCAGACGTTCTCTGCGCCATGGAACACCTCGGTCTTCTCCGTCCCCTGACCCTCTACAACCCCGATCTAGACGACACAAGAGCAGTCGATAGCTTCATATCCTGGGCGAAAAGTCCCGAAGTCGTGGAATTGCGAAAGTTGGCCGGTGTGGTTACCGTTGAGGTTGACGAGGAGGAGGAAGATGTACACGCCGTTGTACCAGATACTAGCGTTGCACCAACCACTAACGCTGCTGGCGCCGGCGCTCATGGAAGCAATGAACCTACCAAAACGACGGGAGCTAAGAGACCAGCTGGGAAGCAAAGGGAGATGGAAACCGACATTCCTATTAAGCGTGAGATTGTTGATGATCAACCCACTCCTATGATGATGGATATCGACGGTGTGCCATTGGACGATATGGTTGCCACTCCAGGGCCAGGGAGAGGTGCCAGTGGCGTCAGAGACACGGAGCCACCGGGGGAAGCAGCCGAGGAGGGAGGTAAGGGAAGGGTTAAGCAGAAGCAGGTGGATTGGTTTACATCATTGAAGATGAAGGAGGATGCTGAGAGATTCAGAGAAACGGTCCTAGGGAAGCAGGTGGAGAAGAAGCTAGTCGTGGAAGGGGGTGACAGTGTAGACGTTGAACTACCGGGCCTATCATAGCATGATAATGGTTCCGTAGTTTCCGGGTCTGGGAAGCATAAGCATCAGAAACAAAAGCCTGGAATGAATCGGCTCGGAAAGATTGGAGCCGAGAAGACGGAGGTCGGGCGTTCAGGGAACTGGGGTTACGGGTTTGGCGTTCGGCGTAGGATTTTACGTCTCTAGTACAATAGTATAATATAGCCTGCCAAATACAATATGGTTCGCATTACTCATTCTTGTGTATTTGTAGATATCTCAATTGACTATTATCAGCGTCAAGGCTCAACTTAAGTCAGTCTAATATGCTCATTCACCTAGAATTTCCCTTTATGTTATATATATGGCAATGGAACAGCCTTTTTTTCAACTTCGATCCAACACATCCGGATGGATCCAAGGTGATCCTATGCATCAGCAATTTCAAGATATTGAGGCTCATGCATCCAAATGGTACATTCGCGAGGCCTCATGTGCTCCCACCCCTCGCTCCCGCGATCAAACTCCATTCTAGGTCTAACTCCCCATATTCAGATGTATATTTCCGCATGCATATGACGGAGTTGTCATTTGATAGGTTCAGCACCGGTGCCACCACTAACCGTTGGCGAAGATGTTGACAAATAACAATCTTCACAAAATTTAGAAAGGATTATCTTGCCCAAAGAGGCGGCGTCCCCCAAGTTTCCCCAGCCGGGAAACCTGAGATTGTGGCTTGGTATGGTCAACAAACCTCACTTATAGTGATCCTGTACGAGAAACCCCCAAGACCGGCAGAGTTGCAAAAGTTTCACCACAATCGTCCGACGGAGCGAGCTTACGTACCCTCTTGTGAAGGCTGGTCTGTTGCAAACCGAAAAAGCCAAATGTTGATTGAAGTTGCCCGTTCCAAAACCCTAATGTTGGCACTTAACTTTCCAACCCACTCTTGCCGCAGACATACATTCACCATGGGTCACTTTTTATATTGACCCTCTTAGACCCCTCCACCAAGGCTCTTGCCGAGATGCTTAAGCAAAACGTATCTGACACCACTACATGTGGTCTGACGTCCTTTTTTCTGTTCCTGTCCGGGGCAAGGGTCGGGGAAGGGTATTTGGAAGGTTATATATACTAGCCGGCTACTCCACCTTGACCGGCTTGCCTCGTATTAGAATATTTTCTTCTATTATTTCTCTGTCTTCCTGGTGCCTAAGCTAAGCTTAGACTGGTGGCCTCTTATTTTTTGGAATTAACATCTTGATCTTCGTTTTTCTTCCGCCTTTTGCCTCTTTTCTCATCATCGGTATAGTCGGTATAATCCGACTATTAGCTACTCGATTCGGAAGCTTGCATTTTCTGGAATTGCGAACGTCGACAATCCCCCAAAATCTGACAAGCCCCCAGAATAGCAGGGGTTCGGAGGCACGGAGGGAACTAAATTCGCCTCTCCGACTTGCATACTCTGGGACTCCCGTCATTCGCATTCTGATTCACCGCTGACAACCCTGAATCTGATCAATCCAATCCCCCTCGTGTTCGAAGGCGTCCGGAGAACCTGCACTGTCATACTCATCGGACTGCCGCGCCCAAACGCACCCTGCGCCTTTATCGAAACGTTAACCCTCTCCGCAGATAGAAGAAATCTCCGATCGGGATCCTCCCATCGTGCTTGCAAAGCAAATATTACTTTGGAAAACCTGTTTTTTGGCATTTGGACCTATCAGAAGCAAAATACCGTTCCTTTTGAAGAAAAAAAATCACCCCCAAGAGTTTCTGCGGAAACTCAGCTCTCGTTTTATGCGGTGTGGGGGAGAAGAGGTGCGAAGTAATCGAGAAAAAGCGGTGCAAACAGAAATAACCCCACCATCGCATAAAACCCTTGGTGAGATCGTTGCGCGGCCACATCGGTGATATCTCGCAAAACACGAACCGCTGCCGCTGTGCGAGCCCCTCGCGAGGCTAGGCTAGGTAGCTGCTTTTCATCTGCTAGATGTCGTCCATACCGCCGAACCAACCTTATGGTTCGAATCAATTTGGGGGTCAGCTCCAAAACCTGCCACCCGGTCAGCAGCTACAGCAGTATTATCAACGAAAAGCGAGGACTCCGAGTCTTCCCAATGCAGGGACCTCAAATCTTGCGAACCAGGGACACTCTCCAGGTCAATTTCAAGCTCACCCTCAGGACTACGGGCAAGAATTCTCGTCGCCATCTCCAGGTAAGGAAATCCTGAATCTTTATATATATATCTCTTCCATTTTTACCGTTTTAAACACACGCACAAACCCGGCACCTACATGGGGAGTGCCGCAATGCGCATTGCATTTGGTTGATTAACTTTCGACCCCGCTGACACACGTTACGCCTGTCGCCGCCCTACATGCGCTCACCATGCTTTTTCGTGTGTAGCCTCGCTGAGGATTGGCATGGGCATCGAACGGGCTGGGAACCTGCGAGCAATAAGAACTGTGTGGTTATCCTGTCGGTTGCTCCGTCCTCTCTCATAACGTTTCTTTCTTTCTTTCGTTTCCCGTTTACTCAAATTTCATTTCATCAATTTGTTTCCATCCTAGTCCTCGAGGCCTCCTACCTCGTCTCGTTATCCCGCTTCTGACTTTTGAGACTTATATACAATCCCAAATCTACCCTTTGACACTGCACGGAAATTCGAAATCGATAACGAAATCGAATTCCATTCCATACCGTCCATGATTTGATAGAATTATCCCCCCTCTAACTTCCCTTATTTCTTTCCCTTTTTCGGTTTCTCGTCTTTTGGAATATCTTTCTTTCACCCCACTTTTTGGATTTTGAGATTATCGAATTTCTTGAGCCATGGACTACAACAACTACGGGAGCCCGAATAGTGTACTGACACCGCCTGAATCTCTGCCGGACAATGCAGGAAGGGACGAACAACTTTCGGATGACCCGTCTAAGCTAAGCGGGTTCTTCAAGAACATAAGCTTCGGAAACCGGACGACTAAAGGTATGTGATTTCATCTTGCATATTGAGGATGCATCGCGCCTTTTTTATTTTTATTTTATCTTTCCCTGCCCCGGTCGACAGTTTTATTATCATGAAGTTTGGCAGCACGACATGATCATAAGCTATTCCGTTACGTGTCGCTGCTACATCTGGTGTTCTTTCCTTGAAAGAATGAATGGACCCTTTT